>CM038728.1:31027074-31052074 GCA_021613375.1 Megaleporinus macrocephalus | reverse complement strand
CTGTGCACTGATAAAAAAAAAACAAACAAACAAACAAATTTGGTGTTTTAAGTTAAAAAGTTTATCACCATGGTAACTGAACCTCAACTCTCGAAATACAGATACCTGGGGTTATTAGATGTTCAGTTAATTCTAAATCCCCCCAGTTTAAGGCAGGACAGGTTAAAACATACAGTGTTTACAGTGTGGAGGTCTGAAAAGCTTAATCACATTCAAACGACTCATTTGTAAAAAAAATGGTTTTCCAAAGATCTGTTCACTCTACGATTCTTTAGAAACCAAAAGTGGATCCTTAAAAGTATAGTGCCAAGAATCTTTTCCTTTCATAATAATAATAATAATAATAATAATAATAATAATAATAATAATAATAATAATAGCATATATACTGTATATATTACTGTTTATATGTTATTGGTGCAGTAATTGAAATAACTACACAGAAGTATTTCATTTGTAACTATGGTTACGTGTGTAATATTTTATCAGATCAGTTTGATTGATTATGATAAGTTATATAGAACAGTGTCTCATCTTTGCTGTTGATATTTATTTTCAGTGATTATTAAGTAACAAAATTCTGATCAGGATGAACTCTCTGCTGATCCTGGGGCTGTTCTTCACAACAGCTTTCACTTCTTACGTCTCAGGTTAGTAAAATAACCTATCTATCTATCTATCTATCTATCTATCTATCTATCTATCTATCTATCTATCTATCTATCTATCTATATCTTTGTCTATCTATCTATCTATCTATCTATCTATCTATCTATCTATCTATACCTTTGTCTATATATCTATACCTTTGTCTATCTATCTATCTATCTATCTATCTATCTATCTATCTATCTATCTATATCTTTGTCTATCTATATCTTTGTCTGTCTATCTATCTATCTATCTATCTATCTATCTATCTATCTATCTATCTATCTATCTATACCTTTGTCTATATATCTATACCTTTGTCTATCTATCTATCTATCTATCTATCTATCTACCTATCTATCTATCTATCTATCTATCTATCTATCTATACCTTTGTCTATATATCTATACCTTTGTCTATCTATCTATCTATCTATCTATCTATCTATCTATCTATCTATATCTTTGTCTATCTATATCTTTGTCTATCTATCTATCTATCTATATATCTATCTATCTATCTATCTATCTATCTATACCTTTGTCTATATATCTATACCTTTGTCTATCTATCTATCTATCTATCTATCTATCTATCTATCTATCTATCTATCTATCTATACCTTTGTCTATATATCTATACCTTTGTCTATCTATCTATCTATCTATCTATCTATCTATCTATACCTTTGTCTATATATCTATACCTTTGTCTATCTATCTATCTATCTATCTATCTATCTATCTATCTATCTATCTATCTATCTATCTATCTATCCATATCTTTGTCTATCTATCTATCTATCTATCTATCTATCTATCTATCTATCTATCAGGTTCTTCATTTCTCTGGTTCAGTGTTCTGACCCTCTGCGTCCACGCACTGTCCCCTTTAGGTTTGGTGGTAACGTCCTGCGATGCGTGCCATGAGCGGGCGTCCTGTTCTCCAGTGCTGAAGGCCGGTCAGACCGCCTCCTCTCAGCACTCCTCCAACTGCACCTGCAGTAAAGGCTTCTCTGGAGACGGCATGTCCTGCTACAACACCACCGTCTGCAGCGCACCCGGCGCCTCCTGCTGCCCGGCCGGCTATCGCTGGTCAGCCGAGCAGGGCTGCGTGGACATCAACGAGTGCTCTGCAGCTCAGAATCCATGTGTTGCTCCGCTGATCTGCACGAACACGCTGGGATCGTTCGCATGTCTGCTGCCGCAGGTGAACTCCAACCCCTCCTCGAGCCCACGCCTGGTGCAGTTCAGCTGCGGGCAGGCCGTCTGCACCCCGGGCCAGGACTGCATCAGCATCAACGGGGTTCCTCGATGTGCTGACCCGTGCCAACATTACACCATCCTGGAAGACGCGTGGCGCTCCACGGACTACAAGACCAGCGGCACCGTGCACTGCGATGTGGGCGTGAACTGGCAGGTACTGAACCATAACTACCATAATTAATGTTTGCATGATCGTTTTCCAGCATTTTCTCAGCTCCACTGACCATATAGGGGCACTTTGTAGTTCTACACTTAGTAGGGATGTAAGAAAATATTGAAATATCGAATATCGGGATATTATGTTTAGTGATACTGTATCAATTCTCAAAAACACAGTATCGATATACAGATTCCTGGCAGACAGTGAATCATTGTGTGTTGTGTTTAAACCTCTGACCACTAGATGGCAGTGTTGTAATCCATTTTCAGCTCCACTCCAACATTAACAAGCAGCACAAGGGCGCAGTGCTATAGTAAGCATTGACAAACCTGTGTGTTTTAATAGTAGAATTAGAAAAATCTCAGTATATCGTGATATTGAATCGTGACGGCTGTATCACAATACATATTGTATCGCCAGGTTCTTGCCAATACACAACCCTAACACTTACAGACTGTAGTTCATCTGTTTCTCTGTATACTTTATTACATTGTTCTTCAGTGATCAGGACCCCCACAGAGCATTTGGGTGGTGGATCATTCTCAGTGCTGCAATGACACTGACATGGTGGTGTGTGTTGTGCTGGTGTGAGTGGATCATACACAGCAGTGCTGCTGCTGGAGTGTTTAAACACCTCAGTGTTACTGCTAGACTTAGAACAGTCCTCCAACCAAAACTATTCAGACAGCAGTGTCCTGTGGGCGGCGTCCTGTGTCCACTGATGAAGGACTAGAGGAACACCAGCAGATGAGCTACTGTCTCTGACTTTACATCTACAAGGTGGACCAGCAAGTAGTAGGAGTGTCTAATAGAGTGGACTGTGAGTGGACACAGTGTTTAAACACTTCCTCTACCTACAGGGCTGGTACAGGCTGTATTTGGGTGGCACCAGCGTGCAGATGCCAGAGAGGTGCATCCAGCCCGGGATGTGTGGCACTAACTCCCCTCTCTGGCTGAAGACCCCCCATCCCATCAACTCGGACGGCGTGGTGCAGGGTACCGTGTGCGGGAGCTGGGTGGATGGCTGCTGTACCTTCGAGTACTCCATCAACGTCAAGTCCTGTCCAGGAAACTTCTACGTCTACAAGTTCATCAAGCCTCCTCTGTGCTACCTGGCCTATGCCGCAGGTGAGCTTCTGAACCTGCACCACCTTTCAAACGTCAATGTTCTCAATAAATTACATGGACATGTGACCAGAATGATGAGCAAAGCTGTAGATGATCCAGAATTAAGATATGATAACATAAGCATTTAGACATATTTAAAAAAAAGTCCACACTAAACATGCATAGTGTTCTTTGAGTGTTCATGGTTCCATAACAACTCATTTCCTGTAGTAAGGAACTTCTGAGAAGACCTTAATCATTAATAAAGAGCAAATGTTTACACTCATGAGCCGCTCAAGTTCTTCCTGATGCCTTTGGTTAGATGCCAACACCAAGGTGTGCGCGACCTGCCGAGACGGTACATCCTGTGTGAGCGCAGACAAGGTCACCTGGTCGTGTCAGCCTCAAGGTGAGTTCTCAACACCTCCCAACAAACTCTTCTCACGAAGACTTCAACAATAAATAAAGCTAGCAAGTTGTTTTAGATACACTACCAGTCAAACGTTTTAGATACACTACCAGTCAAACGTTTTAGATACACTACCAGTCAAACGCTTTAGATACACTACCAGACAAACGTTTTAGATACACTACCAGACAAACGTTTTAGATACACTACCAGCCAAACGTTTTAGATACACTACCAGACAAACGTTTTAGATACACTACCAGACCAACGTTTTAGATACACTACCAGTCAAACGTTTTAGATACACTACCAGACAAACGATTTAGATACACTACCAGTTAAACGTTTTAGATACACTACCAGCCAAACGTTTTAGATACACTACCAGACAAACGTTTTAGATACACTACCAGTCAAACGTTTTAGTACACTACCAGTCAAACGTTTTAGATACACTACCAGACAAACGTTTTAGATACACTACCAGTCAAACGTTTTAGATACACTACCAGTCAAACGTTTTAGATACACTACCAGTCAAACGTTTTAGTACACTACCAGTCAAACGTTTTAGATACACTACCAGCCAAACGTTTTAGATACACTACCAGTCAAACGTTTTAGATACACTACCAGTCAAACGTTTTAGATACACTACCAGTCAAACGTTTTAGTACACTGCCAGTCAAACGTTTTAGATACACTACCAGTCAAACGTTTTAGATACAATACCAGTCAAACGTTTTAGTACACTACCAGTCAAACGTTTTAGATACACTACCAGTCAAACGTTTTAGATACACTACCAGTCAAACGTTTTAGTACACTAGCAGTCAAACGTTTTAGATACACTACTAGACAAACGTTTTAGATACACTACCAGTCAAACGTTTTAGATACACTACCAGTTAAACGTTTTAGATACACTACCAGCCAAACGTTTTAGATACACTACCAGTCAAACGTTTTAGTACACTACCAGACAAACGTAAGTTCTGAGCGTCTCAGTAATCTGTTTTATGAGGAGAGATGTCAGACAGAACACTGCTACTTAAACAGCTGCCTTCCTAGACAGCCTACTTAGACATGATAGATTTTGAGACAGACCCAATATCTCTTTTATAAATGTGAACTGATAAGTTGAATTAACCGCCAAATCAGACTTTAACTACATCCACTGTAAATACACCTCTGATCTTTCGGACCCTCGCTGTCTGCAGAACCTGTCCGCCTGGCCGGGGGCAGGAACAGGTGCGAGGGCAGGGTGGAGCTCTACCACAGCGGCCGCTGGGGCACCGTGTGTGATGACGACTGGGACATGAATGACGCCGCCGTGGTATGTAGGCAGCTGGGATGCGGGAAGGCTCTGGCCGCTCCAGTCAACGGACGCTTCGGACCCGGGAGCGGCCCCATCTGGATGGACAACACACAATGCCAGGGCACGGAGGCTTTCCTGGTCCTGTGCAAACACAACGGCTTCGAGAACCACAACTGCGGCCACTACGAGGACGCCGGAGTGATCTGTGAAGGTAACACAACCCCACCTTGACCCAGTTTCATGTTCACACGTTCCCCTTCCACCTTAATTCATACTGGTGCCTCAGTCTACCTGTCTAGCTTCTTATTCAAACCTTCCCATTCCACCTTAAATGGTGCAGCAGTTCCATACTGGTGACTCAGTCTACCTATCTAGCTTCTTATTCAAACCTTCCCATTCCACCTTAAATAGTGCAGCAGTTCCATACTGGTGACTCAGTCTACCTGTCTAGCTTCTTATTCAAACCTTCCCATTCCACCTTAAATGGTGCAGCAGTTCCATACTGGTGACTCAGTCTACCTATCTAGCTTCTTATTCAAACATTCCCATTCCACCTTAAATGGTGCAGCAGTTCCATACTGGTGACTCAGTCTACCTGTCTAGCTTCTTATTCAAACCTTCCCATTTCACCTTAAATAGCGCAGCAGTTCCATACTGGTGCCTCAGTCTACCTGTCTAGCTTCTTATTCAAACCTTCCCATTCCACCTTAAATGGTGCAGCAGTTCCATACTGGTGACTCAGTCTACCTATCTAGCTTCTTATTCAAACCTTCCCATTCCACCTTAAATAGTGCAGCAGTTCCATACTGGTGACTCAGTCTACCTGTCTAGCTTCTTATTCAAACCTTCCCATTCCACCTTAAATAGCGCAGCAGTTCCATACTGGTGCCTCAGTCTACCTGTCTAGCTTCTTATTCAAACCTTCCCATTCCACCTTAAATGGTGCAGCAGTTCCATACTGGTGCCTCAGTCTACCTGTCTAGCTTCTTATTCAAACCTTCCCATTCCACCTTAAATGGTGCAGCAGTTCCATACTGGTGACTCAGTCTACCTATCTAGCTTCTTATTCAAACCTTCCCATTCCACCTTAAATGGTGCAGCAGTTCCATACTGGTGACTCACTCTACCTGTCTAGCTTCTTATTCAAACCTTCCCATTCCACCTTAAATGGTGCAGCAGGTACATTCAAACACCACAGTACAACTGCAGCACCATTAAGGGTAGAAGGAATACAGGGTGAGTCAGAAGTCTCAGGACACCCTTTTATTTCAAAAACAAAAGGGGAAATGATGTATCTAAATACCCCATCAAGTAATAGGTGTGGGGGCCAATCTTTAAGGCTGTCCCGAACATAGCCGCCATCCTGAAAGCCACCACATTGGATCAAGGGCAGGTTATTCCAATGGGAAGGTTGTCGTGTAGCAGATCAAAGAAAACCAGGACTGTCTCAGAAATCAACTGATGCAATCAGATTTGCAATATCTCTTATGGTTCAAACGTTATCAACTCAGAAATGTCCAGTGAGCTGTCCCTGGTGCTGAACTGCACCTTCAGATCTGGGTTCAGCGTCAGGGACAGTACACTGGACATGCTGTTTAATGTGGTTGTTGTTGCAACTTTCCTGATCCTGTTTGTTGGCTTTCAAGATAGCAACCATGTTTGGAACATAGCTTTGAAGATAGACCCCCTCACCCATTACTTGCTGGGGTATTCAGATACGTCATTATCCCTTTAGTTTCCAAAATAAAAGTGTGTCCTAAGACTTCTGACTCCTCCTGTATTCGTTCTACCCTTAATGGTGTTGCAGCTGTACTGTGGTGTCTGAATGTACCTGCTGCACTATTTAAGGTGGAATGGGAAGGTTTGAATAAGAAGCTAGACAGGTAGACTGAGGCACCAGTATGGAACTGCTGCACTATTTAAGGTGGAATGGGAAGGTTTGAATAAGAAGCTAGACAGGTAGACTGAGGCACCAGTATGGAACTGCTGCACTATTAAGGTGGAATGGGAAGGTTTAGACAAGAAACCGAGGAACCGAAATGTAACTGCAGCTATTCTATCACCTTAGTTTCTTATTTGATGTTCTCCATTCGATCAAGAAGCTGCTGAAGATTACTTCAGCCTCATCAGCTCTATGAGGTCTCTCCTCTGTTGAAACACCTTACTTCTCTATCACGGCTCTTCGCTCTGGACTGAGCAAAGAACTTCTTTCTCAGTCTTTGTTCTTCAACTCTTTGCCATCTCTCCATCTTAGCAGAGCGTGAAGTTCAGTACGTAGCTCCTCCGCTTCCCCCCATCCTGTTCACGAGCACAGATGTCCCATGTTACTGATTGGTTTGGAAATATGTAGTGTTTCGGGTCCAGCCACTTTGTTTATTTCCCATTTACAGATCCAGGGCTGTGTTTGATCACCTTTAAACCCAGCTGATTATTTATTATATATATATTCAGTGACTCACTGGTTCAGAAACAGGTGAAGCTGGATGATCTAGATGATCATAGCATTCCACAGTACCTCCCCTCTGTTTCCTTCTCAGAGCCGGCAACAGTCCTAGACCCGCAGCTGGTCTGTAACAGGACCGTGATGAGAATTGGCGTACCAGCCGTCCAAAGTGGCCCCAACCCCCTTTACACCACCTCGGGTCACCTGGCAGACCCCACCTGCGTGGCCCAGCAGCAGGTGAACGGCACCGTGTGGTACGAGGTGCAGAGCCGAGCGGCCGTGTGCGGGAACGTGCTGAAGGTCAGAACCTTTCTGTTTTCATTCTACATGTGTTTTCTCTCCTGTGATGCATTCAGCTTTAATCACAAGGAGCTTTCACAGCAGTGTATAGAATCCGGGTGGTAAGCACGGTGGTGTAGTGGTTAGTATGGTGGTGTAGTGGTTAGTATGGTGGTGTAGTGGTTAGTATGGTGGTGTAGTGGTTAGTACAGTGGTGTAGTGGTTAGTACGGTGGTGTAGTGGTTAGTACGGTGGTGTAGTGGTTAGTATGGTGGTGTAGTGGTTAGTATGGTGGTGTAGTGGTTAGTACGGTGGTGTAGTGGTCAGTATGGTGGTGTAGTGGTTAGTATGGTGGTGTAGTGGTTAGTACGGTGGTGTAGTGGTCAGTATGGTGGTGTAGTGGTTAGTACGGTGGTGTAGTGGTTAGTATGGTGGTGTAGTGGTTAGTACGGTGGTGTAGTGGTTAGTACGGTGGTGTAGTGGTCAGTACGGTGGTGTAGTGGTTAGTACGGTGGTGTAGTGGTTAGTACGGTGGTGTAGTGGTTAGTATAGTGGTGTAGTGGTTAGTATGGTGGTGTAGTGGTCAGTACGGTGGTGTAGTGGTTAGTACGGTGGTGTAGTGGTTAGTACGGTGGTGTAGCGGTTAGTATGGTGGTGTAGTGGTTAGTACGGTGGTGTAGTGGTCAGTACGGTGGTGTAGTGGTTAGTACGGTGGTGTAGTGGTTAGTACAGTGGTGTAGTGGTTAGTACGGTGGTGTAGTGGTTAGTATGGTGGTGTAGTGGTTAGTATGGTGGTGTAGTGGTTAGTACGGTGGTGTAGTGGTCAGTACGGTGGTGTAGTGGTTAGTATGGTGGTGTAGTAGTTAGTATGGTGGTGTAGTGGTTAGTACGGTGGTGTAGTGGTTAGTACGGTGGTGTAGTGGTTAGTATGGTGGTGTAGTGGTTAGTATGGTGGTGTAGTGGTTAGTATTTCCTCCCACAGTCCAAACACATGCACATTAGGTTGATCGCTCACGCTAAATTGCCTGTAGGTCTACGGTATGAGTGTGTGTTTTCTATTATTTTGTTATTATTATTATTATTGTTATTATTATTATTTATTATTATTATTTTTTGTACTCCACAGACTAACAGCACCCATGCCGTCTACTCCAACACCTTATTCCTCTACTCTGTAAACAACAGTGCTTTCTCACTGCCCACCGGTTTCCCCTTCTCCTGCGTTTACCCCCTGGACACTCGCACCAGCATGGACATCATAGTGAGACCCTACCTGTCGTACGTCCATTTCCCCACCTTCCCATTTTCAAAATTTTTGCTTAATGCCATCGTCACGACGTAAACCTAGTAATTTTGAATGTTGTGATAAAGTGAAACGTTAGCCTGTAATTTTCACTACAGTGGACAATTTCATGTCAAGCCATCTGAAGAACGAGGGCTGAGTTAGGGAGAATTTTAGAAAAATCAGTGGAATTCCCCTTACACTCACTGACCACTTCTCTTGTTGGTGTACAATTAGAAGTATACTGTTAGACTTGTTGATGTCCAGCTTGTGCTAGTCATCCTGCAGCCCTTCATTAAGCGCTAATTAAGTGCCCAATTAGTGGAAGTTTAAGGTGGGTGTTTCTGATAAAGTGGCCAGTTAGTTCAAGCATAAGGTAGGTGTTTCTATTTAAATGGCCAGTGAGTGGAAGTACATGGTAGATGTTCTAATAAAGTGGCCAGTTAGTGGAAGTACAAGGTTGGTGTTTCTACTAAATTGGCCAGTTAGTGGAAGTACAAGGTTGGTGTTTCTAATAAATTGGCCAGTTAGTGGAAGTATAAGGTAGGCATTTCCAGTTAAGTGGCCAGTGAGTAGAAACACAAGAATGGTGTATCTAATAAAGTGGGCAGTTAGTGGACATACAAAGTTGGTGTTTCTAATAAAGTGGCCAGTGAGTAGAAACACAAGAATGGTGTTTCTAATAAAGTGGGCAGTTAGTGGACATACAAAGTTGGTGTTTCTAATAATGTGGCCAGTTATTGAAAGTACAAGGTTGGTGTTTCTACTAAAGTGGCCATTAGTGGAAGTACGAGGTGGGTGTTTCTATTAAAATGGCCAGTTAGTGGAAGTACAAGGTAGATGTTCTAATAAAGTGGCCAGTTAGTGGAAGTCAAGGTTGGTGTTTCTACTAAATTGGCCAGTTAGTGTTTCTAATAAAGTGTCCAGTTAGTGGAAATTCAAGGTGGGTGTTTATAATAAAGTGCCCAGTTAGTGGAAGTACAAGGTGGGTGTTTCTGATAAAGTGGCCAGTCAGTGGAAGTACAAGGTGGGTGTTTCTGATAAAGTGGCCAGTTAGTGGAAGTACAAGGTGGGTGTTTTTAATAAAGTGGCCAGTTAGGGAAAGTACAAAGTTGGTGTTTCTAATAAATTGGCCAGTTAATGGAAGTACAAGGTAGGTGTTTCTAATAAAGTGGCCATTAGCGAAAGTACAAGGTGGGTGTTTCTACTAAAGTGGCCAGTGAGAATACAGTCCTATTCAAGTCTTGTGCTCTGTGCCACGCAGGATGCAGGAGATGGGTCTGGTGGGCGTCGGCCCCAGCGCTCTTGCCTCTATGTCCCTGTACCGAAATGATAACTTTACATCCGAGTATCCCTCGGGACCGGTGGTCCTGTCGGTGGGCGCTCCGCTCAATGTGGGCGTGAACGTAGCAGATGTGGACGCCTCTCGCTTCGCTTTGATCTTGGACGAGTGCTACATTACAGACACACCTAACCCTGATAACTCTGTGAGATATCCTCTCATTCAGAACCGGTGAGTCCTGCTTGGTCACGGGTTCTAACAGGGCAGATTAAGTAATCAGAGCTCAGGAGTTCTGATCGATCAGCCTGACGGGCGTGTGTGTTCTCACAGCTGTCCCAGCGATGCCCGTGATGTGACGGTGGTCGAGAACGGAGTGTCTCTGCAAGCGCGCTTCAGAGCTCTGCTCTTCCTTTATGAAGGAAACTATAACGACATGTATCTCCACTGTCGCCTCAGCCTGTGTGACCGAACCACGGAGTCCTGCAGCACGGTACGCTTCTGTTTTTACAAAAATTCTAATATTTAGATTGTTTGCTGTAAAATTGATTGATTGATATACTTAAAGTTAATTTTATTAAGTATACTTTAAGTAGTTACTATACTAATGTCATTGTACTAGTAGAACACTTGTATATGTACTATTTTAATACTTCTTGGGACTAAATTGGCCCACTTTCTAGTTTTTAAAAGTATACTTTTAAGTACACTTTAAGTGTAAGAGTAGTAAACCCAGTATACAACTAGTTTACATCTTTTGTACTGAAACTACACTAAAAGTAATCTTAAGGGTTTTACTTAGTTTACGAGCTTGTAAGTTTTCTTTAAGTGAACTTAACATAATACTTATAATTTACTGATTATATTATTGTTGTACTCTAAAGTTTATGACTAGGTTTAAGGGTTTTTTACTACTTAAAATAGATTTTAACAACGTTTACTTACTCACCAGTGGACACACGTAAAATAAACAAGATACACTCAGATTAAGAAACACATTTATATTTTTATAAATCTTTATAAATCAAATTTACTTATAAATCAAAGTACTTACTTCTACTCTCTCAATCAAAAGATTAAGTACAAGTAAAGGCCAAATATACTTCTATACTTGTCAGTATAACCGAAGCATACTTAAGTATAACTGTGTTTAGTATATCACTGAGAAGTACATAAAAAGTAAACTGAAAGCCTACTTACTTCCTTTTAGTTTAAAAGAAGTAAACTAATGGTACACTTGAATAAACTTCTTTTTTTGTAAGGGGATTCTAGAGACTCAAGCTTTGTTTACAGTGGTGGTGATGGGAACCAGGGGTCTCCATGTCTATAACACAAATATACTCATTTTATTTACTATCAAACCCACTAGTGAACCTACACATGTCTTCTAAATTTATATAGAATTAAACGTTTTCTCTTAAAACGAGTGTAAAACAAGAAGCTTTAGGTCTGAGATCTCATATGCAGTGTATTTATACCCGTTTCATGCAATGACTTTCCATAAAGGGAGCTTTTAGAGGTGGACGTCTGGTTCCATTCACCTCCACTGTTAACAGTTCTGATGCTATACATTTCTCTAGAACAGAGCATTTGACCCCAAACCACTCTGAATGACTTCACTCTTCAATCACAAGTATTATAATTTATATTTCAACAATTATCAACAGTCTTAATATTCTCTATAGCTACACAATGCTATTATTGCTATCCCAGTTAGTGAAGCTGTTCTGATCTGGTTGCACCATTTGACCTACTGGTTGTGCCGCCTGACTTTTGAGAGCAATTTGAAATTAAACAGGCATCTACTTAGACACCTGTAGAAACTTTTATCACCAAACTCAGGTTTACACTTAAGTTTAATATGAATAAATAAATAAATTAATTAATATCATTACAGGAATTACACATTTTCATGACTACTGACTCTGGCATTGCACCACAAATGTCATTTGGGCTCTTCTTTATGATGCAATAGCCTGGTCTCTCTTTCTTAAAAGCATGTCAAAATAAAAGTCCTGTGTTTGTAATAAAGTTGCTTAATTTTGCAACAATTTATTTATTTTATTTTTAAGCTTTTAAAACATTAAAGCTCCTGCAATTTACACTGAGGTTACAGAGTGTTTCAGCTTCAAATGCTTTTAGAATGAGACACAATGCAGGGAGCCAGTCAGAACAGAGCTCATTTACATATATCAGTCTTAAAGGGACATTACCCCCCAAAAAACCCAGTCTGTTCAATTGAAGACCGTTTTTACACCTGAAAGTCTGTAATCAAGGTTCATGTTTGTGTTCCATTGTATACATTCAGTCCGGTTAGTTTTGGTTTCAACTAAATTATCTTTTATAATCCACATGTATGTCCAACAGTCCCCACAGTCCAAACCCATGCATGTTAGGATCCTCACTCTAAAATGCTAATAGGTGTAAGTGAGTTTGAGTGTGTGTTGGCCATGTGATGGACTGGCGACCTGTCCATGGTGTACCCCACCTTCGCTCTATGATACTGGGATTGGCTTCAGCCCCCTGAGCATATAGATGGTGGGGCTTGTTGGTGGAAACCAGGCTCTGATGTTCATATAACTTCAGTACATATTTAAAACATGTTAGATGTGTTTGCTCTGGAGGGCGCTACTAATCAAAGGCGTTCAGAAAGTGAGCCTAAGGTTGCACAACATTGGGTAACATTACACGACTGACTCAACAAAGCCAACAAAAGCTGAACAAACTACTAATCAAACCGAGCCACTGATAAAGTTCTTTAGTTCCAGAACCTATAGAGCATGTTATTCACCATGTATTTAGCTAAAAGGTCTCCAAAGGAGGGAGCGCTCCTTCTGCTGCTCGCACGCCATCCACTTAGTGAAAGGAAAATCCACTAAATTCTCAAAATTTCTCTAGAATTTAATCATTTAGATGTAAACAGAGTGATTCAGAGTCGGTTTAGTGTGAAAAGGTTCTGATATTGTTTACAGTGGTGTTGATGGTAACCAGGTGTCTTCATGTCTACAACCAAATATAGACTTAAATAAATATACAATTTATTTACTATCAAACACACCAGTGAACCTACACACGTCTTAATATTTATATGTAAAATCTTGAAAATCTGAAAATAATACGCTGTTTTTATGATTTAAAGGGCCCATATCATGAAAAACTAAATGTTTCTTGCTTTTTTTTTATTAAAGACTTTGATGCAGTACACTGAAGTTTAAACCCTACCTGCTCATTTTGAATTCAGTGTTTTTGTGATGTCACAAAGAAACAGCTCATTTATGGCCTTTGCCATTCACACTGAAGTTACATCTAGAGCGTTTCAGCCTGGACTGCTTTCAGAATGAGGAACAATGCAGGGAGCCAGTCAGAACAGAGCTCATTTACATATATCAGTCTTAAAGGGACAGTGCCAAAATAAACAGGCTCTTTAATTTACGGGCGTTTTCACCTGAAAGTCTGAACCAAGGTTCATGTTTTGTGTTATATTGTATACATTCTATCCTGTTAGTTTAGTTTCACACGGCAGTTTAGCAAATACACTAGAAACTATTAAAGGACACGCCCACGTCCTGTCCTCATCAGTCATCATGTGTGCTGCGTCTACTCGTACTTGACACTGATTGGTTTGTGGAGTGGAGGTTGGCTGATGTCGGCATGGGTTCCTATCAGCACCGCTGAGAACGACTGTGACTCTGAACACTTTGATTAACATCAGTTATTTATTACTGTTAAAAGGTGTAGTGTCCCTTTAATTCACCTCCAAAAACTCAGACAGGTGTTTGCGAGCATGTAGTCACTTCTTAGTTTCCTCTGTTCGCTCTCTCTCTCTCTCTCTCTCTCTCTCGCTCTCTCTCTCTCTCTCTCGCTCTCTCTCTCTCTCTCTCTCTCTCTCTCTCTCTCTCTCTCTCTCTCTCTCTCTCTCTCTCTCTCTCTCTCTCTCGCTCTCTCTCTCGCAATTCAATTCAATTTAATTCAGTTCAATTAATTGTGATTTATTGGTGTGACAATTAATCCTGGTCTTGTTTTACCAAAGTCTGAGTTACAGAGTTTTAAACCAAAATTTCAATATTATTTAAATGGACAATAGATGAATAAATAATTGAATAATAATGAATCCATAAATAAAAGAGAGAAGAACTATACATATATATATATATATACACAAACACTTCTTGTGTGTGTGTCCAACTTACGTCCCCCCTCTTCTCTCTCTCTCTCTCTCTCTCTCTCTATCTATCTATCTATCTATCTTTCTCTTTCTTTCTTTGTCTCTCTGTCTCTTTCTGTCTCCCTATATCTTTCTCTCTTTACCTCTCTCTTTTTCTGTATTTCTCTCTCTTTCTCTCCTTCTCTCTCTGTCTTTCTATGTCTTTCTCTCTCGGTCTCTCTTTTTCTCTCTCCCCCTTTCTCTCTTTACCTCTCTGTCTCTTTTTCTGTCTTTCTCTCTCTTTCTCTTTTTGTCTCTCTATGTCTTTCTCTCTGTCTTTCTATGTCTCTCTATATATATATCTCTTTCTCTCTTTTTCTCTGTCTCTCTGTCTTTCTTTCTCTGTCTCTCTTTCTCTGTCTCACTTTTTCTCTCTTCCTCTATTTTTCTCTCTGTCTGTCTATGTCTTTCTCTCTGTCTCCCTATGTCTCTTTTCTGTCTTTATGTCTCTGTCTCTTTCTCTATCTCTCTCTCTCTCTTTTTCCATCTCTCTCTGTCTTTCTCTCTCTCTCTTTCTCTTTCTGTCTCTGTGTGTCTCTCTGTCTGTCTCTCTTTTTCTCTCTCTCTCTTTCCATCTCTCTTTCTCTTTCCGTCTCTCTCTGTCTTTGTCTCTCTCTCTCTCTCTCTCTCTCTCTCTCTCTCTCTCTCTCTTTCCGTCTCTCTCTCTTTCTCTCTTTCTCTATCTCTCTTACCGTCTCTGTCTGTCTCTCTCTCTCTCTCTCTCTTTTTCTCTCTCTTTCTCTCTCTCTCTCTCTCTCTCTCTCTCTCTCTCTCTCTCTCTCTCAGAGGTGTCAGACCAGGACGTCTCGGTCCGTCTCCAGCCGCAAGTCTCTCACCATCGGGCCGATTTCATGTGAGTCAATCAAAACAGTTCTTCCTCAAAACCTGCTTCCAGTCGAGCTCTTACTTTCACCTCTCCGACAGACAGCTGTGAGTCCTGACATCACCAGCATCAGTTGTGTCCTTGTTTTTTCTTTCAGGGACCAAAGGAGGACAATAATGATGATCTCCGTCAGACGGCCTTCAGATCTCATGTATAAAGGATGTAAACTATGCTGCACTTTCAGGAGAGACGCTTCTGTAACCTGTTAAAGGGGAAATCCACAGTTTTTTCAAAATTCCTTCATAATTAAATGCTTAAGACATGAGCAAAGTCATTTAGAGTGGGTCGATGTGAAACAGTCTAGAGAAACTTTCTGACTGACTGGTGGTGATAGGAACCAGACGTGTGGAGTCTTTCTGAAAGCTCCCTTTAAGTTATTACAAATAATAACAAATCACAATTTATTACCAATTATAAATAATAACACATAATAATTAATAATTACCAACAATAAAATGTCAGAGTCAATAAAGTGTCAATGAAAAAGTGTTTTCATCCTATTTCGTCCTGTTTGGCAAAATAAAATACTCCTTATTTTCGGGTTCCCCCCTATTTTTAGGCCACTAGTCCTTTTAGATTGTAAATAAAATTATTATATATTTATATTTGTGGTAAATCTAGTCATTTTGGATTGTTTTGACCTCTAAACACACAGTTACGGCTGAGAAAACATGAAGAAACAAAACAGGATGCAGTGAGAGAGAGTGCAGTTACGTGTTTGGCCACTAGAGGGAGACAGAAGCAACAAATGTGAAACATGGGAATCCCTGGTTCTTATCACCACCACTGTACAGACACCTGGGGCTGTATATTGAATTACCTCAGACTGGTTTAAGGCTGTAATCAGACTGCAGGCGAATCAGATTTGATTCTTTAATCAGAACTATTAAAACTTAAGTCTGCGCTGCTGTTCAGATCAGATCAGTGTGTCCAAACATCATCAGCCTATCTGGATGGGTTGCTCTGGTAGGGGCGCAGGCGTCAGTAGCTATGTAGCAACTCCCAGCACTTCCGTGACTGGATCTGCTGCACTGTGAGGGACAATAAAGACAGATTTGATTTGAGTGTCCAGAGCGTCCAGACTGAGACGCATCTTTAATCCTAAACTAAAATCCTAAAATTGAATCTGGATACAACCTGGAGTCTTAAAGGCTGAGCACCACTTATAGATACCCCTGGTGATTTCACATTGTTTTAGATACTGACAATATATAAACATGACTTAAAATTAAATTCGCTGCTTAATTTGCTTTAAAATAGACGTCCATTAATTACATTGACTGAAAAACCCAACTGTGTGACGTCACTGGTGGACAACAGTGAACAGCGCCGCAGTACAACAGCACTATGACTGACTGGGACTGAGAATGTTCCAGAACTGCTTCTTCAGATTCTGATGATGTTTCTGAATTTGAATGTGAAAGAGCTGTAATGTAGAAATAGACCACCATATCACTTAGTCCTGATACTTTTAGACCACCATGTCACTTAGTCCCGATACTTTTAGACCACTATATCACTTAGTCCTGAGACTTTTAGACCACCATATCACTTAGTCCTGATACTTTTAGACCACCATATCACTTAGTCCCGATACTTTTAGACCACTATATCACTTAGTCCTGAGACTTTTAGACCACTATATCACTTAGTCCTGATACTTTTAGACCACCATATCACTTAGGCCTGAGACTTTTAGACCACCATATTACTTAGTCATGAGACTATTAGACCACCATATCACTTAGTCCTGATACTTTTAGACCACCATATTACTTAGTCCTGATATTTTTAAACCACCATATCACTTAGTCCTGATACTTTTAGACCACCATATTACTTAGTCCTGATATTTTTAAACCACCATATCACTTAGTCCTGATACTTTTAAACCACCATATCACTTAGTCCTGATACTTTTAGACCACCATATCACTTAGTCCTGATACTTTTAAACCACCATATCACTTAGTCCTGATACTTTTAGTTAAACCACACCCACAACAGCAGCTCATCCTGAGTGTAAACAGTATCTAGCTACATAACCAAAATTATTCATAACAACAGCCTAGCAACCAGCCTAGCAACCAGCTAAACTCAGATATAGAGGTACAGTTATTGTAGTAAATATGATTATAGTGGAACTCTCTCTCATACGACTCTATAAACCTTCATAACTCAGCTACGTTAGCTTAGCATAACCACCGAACTTAGCAAGTGAAGCTAACGTTAGCTAACATCAGCTAAAGCGCGTAGGCTCTTGAACTCCACTCGCTGGTTTCCTACACGCCCATATTGTTGAACAGCGTCAGACTTAAGATCCAGTCGTCGTGTAAGCCTACGTCCCATAGCTGTGATAATCTTCAGACCTGAAATGATCTACAGATGACGGAGTGAGAGGACGCTCCTTTCCAATGTGCCCAGGTTTAGTCCACTTTCTGGATATGTTGGGGGTCTTTGGGCTGTTTGTGCTCGGGGGTCCTACAGTACATCCAATTACTACAGCCAGAAACACCACCACCACCTTTCTGTCATTGTGTATTACTGTAAGTGCATCTTCTAGCGTTGTTGTCCACCATCTACGTCACATGCTCTCGCCTACGGCAGTGTCCGAACAGTGTGGGCGGAGCTAAACCGTCTATTAAGCTGTATTCCATTAGAATCTCAGACTCCACTGTATTCATGTGCTTGACATTTTCATATTAGCTGGTGCTTACAGCCTTTAACAAGACCCCAGTGACTTTGTTTGCATCTCAGTGATTGAAGAAACTTTGGTTTACTCACCTTCTTTCTGCTCTACGTTCTTATACTACTGATTAAATTGCTCAGAAATCGAGACTGGCTGGGATTAAGAACCTCAAGATCCACCGTGGGCCTTCCGTTTGGGTCCTCTTCTTCATCACAACGCTTTCTCACATCTGATCTTCTTCTCTTTCTGTCCTACGCTTTTAATTTATTGACGAGAATATCAGAAATGCGAACAAGATGATGTCAATCTGCATATTCATGTTTTGTGCTTCTTCAATAATGAAGGAATTATATCCAGTAAACGTGTCTCATGGTTTTTTTACCCCGAGTCTTAGTTCAATCATGAGCTCAGACAATACGTTAGAGTTGCGGTGAGAGCTCATGTCTGATGGCTGCACCAGTCTGATGTCTGATGGCTGTACCAGTCTGATGTCTGATGGCTGTACCAGTCTGCGTAATTGTGCACGGTTCCCACTCCCACCCATGCCGCTCTCCACGTGGGTGGCATTGCCAGCACTCAGCTTCAGAAGGAGCCGAAGCTCGAAGCTCGTTTACATGGTGGTTAGGCAGCACTGTAAAACAAGTCCACACACTTTTAAACGACCTCTAAACTCCCCTACAGCTGTTTAATAGCAGAGAGAAGAGACTGCGGTTGCATTCGTCGGCCACAAGAGGGAGACAAAGGCAAGAAACAGAGCAGGGCCGCTCCTCTTATAGAAATAACTCAGATATTAAACCTGTTATTGATTTACTGGTTATACTGGAAGCTTGAGAAGATGTCAGGAGCGCTCAGTGTCATCAGTATATTAGATTAGGAGCTACTCAGAGCTGGGTGGAGCAGACCTGTAACTAGTAACTTTGAGCACATCCAGCGTCTACCAGCACAGGAACTGTTAGATTCTATTTTTCTCTTTTATTACCACAATAAACAGCTGCAGAATGAGAGTCTACAGATCTTAACCAGCACAACAGAATCAAGTTAAGCCGCTAATTAAAACTTAGGACCTAAACGTGAAGCACTAAAATGGAAAAGTAGTTACTTTAGACTGAACTACATCATTTGAGATCAATCAAAGTTGTACTGAAGTGCATGAAAAATGGAATAACTGAAGATTAAAGGTGACGTTCCCCCCCATCCCATGAGTTAGCCCACTGTCGACTCCACCCCCCTCTTCAACTGGGCGTGTCTCAAATCCAGAGCACATTGTTTTATTATACTCTCACTGTGTTTACCAGATTTACCTACCTATCAAACAGCGTTAACGTTACTGGGAACTATCTAGAACATTTGCTTTTCTGTTGTAAATCTGTTAGCTAGTACTAAACGCCAAAGAACTTTCTAGAACATATATATATATATATATATATATACCATAGATGTTAGTTCTAATTGCCTCAGTTGTTACCATTAGTTCATTGTGAACATCTAGAACTATCTAGCACACTACATCTCTTTATATTATATATTATATATAAGCTATTAGCATTAGCTAGAGCTAAACATCAAGAACATTAGAACATTACATCTCCATTATTATACTACCTCAACTGTTAGCGTTAGCTAGTTCTACATGGCAAGAATTATCTAGAACATTACATCTCCAATAATATATTACCTCAACTATTAGCATTAGCTAATCTAAATGCTAGAACATTAGAACGTCTTCAACAAAAAACAGTGTTTTTTCACAAACTCTCACCCTTCTGTACATTTCTGTTACAGCAAACAAAAGATGAGCAGGCGAGAGAGAGAGAGAGAGAGAGAGACAGAGAGAGAGAGAGACAGAGACGGAGAGAGAAAGAGAGAGAGAGAGAGTGAGAGACAGAGAAAGAGAGAGAAAGAGAGAGAAAGAGAGGCAAAGAGAGACAGGGAGAGAGAGAAAGAGGGGGAGAGAGATGCAGCGAGACAGAGACAGGGAACGAGACAGAGAGAGACAGAGAGAGAGGCAGAGAGAGAAAGAGAGATGCAGAGAGAGTGAGAGAGAGAGTATGCGAGAGAGAGGCAGAGAGAAAGAGAGTGTGTGAGAGAGGCAGAGAGAGAAAGAGAGTGTGAGAGAGAGGCAGAGAGAGAGACAGAGAGAGAAAGAGATAGAGGCAGAGAGAGAAAGAGATAGAGGCAGAGAGAGAAAGAGAGTGAGACAGAGAGAGAAAGAGAGATGCAGAGAGAGTGAGAGAGTGTGAGAGAGATGCAGAGAGAGTGAGAGAGAGAGTATGCGAGAGAGAGAGGCAGAGAGAAAGAGAGTGTGTGAGAGAGGCAGAGAGAGAAAGAGAGTGTGAGAGAGAGGCAGAGAGAGAGACAGAGAGAGAAAGAGAT
This sequence comes from Megaleporinus macrocephalus, assembly GCA_021613375.1. Lineage (NCBI taxonomy): Eukaryota > Metazoa > Chordata > Actinopteri > Characiformes > Anostomidae > Megaleporinus > Megaleporinus macrocephalus. The sequence goes on along the minus strand of CM038728.1, from coordinate 31,031,731 downwards.
AGAGGCAGAGAGAGAAAGAGAGTGTGAGAGAGAGAGGCAAAGAGAGAGGCAGAGAGAGAAAGAGAGAGAGACAGAGAGAGAAAGAGAGATGCAGAGAGAGTGAGAGAGAGGCAGAGAGAGAAAGAGAGTGTGAGAGAGAGGCAGAGAGAGAAAGAGAGTGTGTGAGAGAGGCAGAGAGAGAAAGAGAGTGTGAGAGAGAGGCAGAGAGAGAAAGAGAGTGTGTGAGAGAGGCAGAGAGAGAAAGAGAGTGTGTGAGAGAGAGAGAGGGAGAGAGAGAGAGAGAGAGAGAGAGAGAGAGATAGAGAGAGAGAGAAAGAGAGAGAGAGATAGAGAGAGATAGAGAGAGAGAGAAGGAGAGATAGAGAGACAGAGAGAAAGATAGAGACAGAGAGAGAGAAAGAGAGATGCAGAAAGAGTGAGAGAGAGAGTGTGAGAGAGAGGCAGAGAGAGAAAGAGAGTGTGAGAGAGAGGCAGAGAGAGAGAGTGTGAGAGAGAGAGGCAGAGAGATAGAGAGAGAGAGAGAAAGAGAGAGAGAGAGAGGCAGAGATATAGAGAGAGAGAGAGAAAGAGAGAGACAGAGAGAGAGAGAGAGAGAGAGTTAAGCAATAACAGAACTGTAATGTTCGTTTGGGTTCCTCCTGTAGACTTAAACAAACGGTGACTCATTTAAATCTGATTAGTGTCTCATCTGTTCTACTTCATAAAACACTGTAAATCACATTTACACACTTATTAAACACACAACAGACTGGAATACAGGAGAGAGAGAGAGAGAGAGAGAGAGAGAGAGAGAGAGAGAGAAAGATTGAGAGAGAGAAAGGGTGAGTGTGTGGAGAGAGAAAAAGCGAGAGAGTGGGGAGAGAGAGGTGTGAGTAAGAGAGAAAGATAGGAGTTAGAGAAATAGAGACAGAGAAGAAGAGAGACAGAAGGAGAGTTTAGGGACAGAAAGAGAGTGAGAGATAGAGAAGAAGAGAGATAGATGTGGAGAGAGAAAAAGGGAGAGAGTTGGGAGTAAAAGAGAAAGATAGGAGTAAGAGAGACAGAGAAGAAGAGAGACAGAAGGAAAGATTAGGGACAGAAAGAGACAGAGAGAGAGAGAAACAGAGAGAGAGAGATAGAGATGAGAGAGAGATAGAGAGAGAAACAGAGAGAGAGAGATAGAGATGAGAGAGAGATAGAGAAAGAAAGAAACAGAGAGAGAGAGAGATAGAGAGGAGAGAGAGATAGAGAAAGAAAGAAACAGAGAGAGAGAGAGAGATAGAGAGGAGAGAGAGATAGAGAGAGATAGAGAGAGAGAGAGAGATAGAGATGAGAGACAGATAGAGAAAGAAAGAAACAGAGAGAGAGAGAGAGATAGAGAGGAGAGAGAGATAGAGAAAGAAAGAAACAGAGAGAGAGAGAGAGATAGAGAGGAGAGAGAGATAGAGAAAGAAAGAAACAGAGAGAGAGAGAGAGATAGAGAGGAGAGAGAGATAGAGAAAGAAAGAAACAGAGAGAGAGAGAGAGATAGAGAGGAGAGAGAGATAGAGAAAGAAAGAAACAGAGAGAGAGAGAGAGATAGAGATGAGAGAGAGATAGAGAAAGAAAAAAAGAGAGAGAGAGGTTTTGTTCTCCAGCCTGAACTGAAACAGCCACTTTGCTCGTTACTGAGAAGCACGTGGTGCACACTTATTTCACGAGACCACTAATTGTGGGTGCGGGTTAGAGCCGAGGCTGCCGCTGTGTAATTACAGCAGGAGAGAGAGAGAGAGAGAGAGAGAGAGAGAGAGACAGGGAGAGAGAGAGAGAGAGAGAGAGAGAGAAAGAGAGAGAGAGAGAGAGAGAGAGAGAGAGACAGAGTGTTTTTTTCCCAACAGATACACAAACTCTCACTCTTGTGTAAGTTTCTGTCACGTGTTCCAGATTCACGCTGGTGTGTCTCCGAGTGGATGTTTAGAAACAGAGGAGTCACTTTTCAGGGATCAGAGATGATCTCAGCAAACATTTACAAAGATACAAGCAGACGTTCAGCACGAGAGCTCAGATTAAAGGCTCATATCTTATCATTCATCTTGCACCCAGATCTTAGGTTTCCAGAGAGTGTAGAAGTGTCCAGTGGAGCTGAAAAGCTCGTGAACCCTGTAGACGTCTGTATATTTCTAGATAATTATACCAGATCTTTTATTTATTGATTGAGATATTCCAGGATTTCATATCTGTGAGTGTAAAAGTATGTAAACCTTTGCTTTCAGTATCTGCTGTGATGCTCTTGTGCAGCAATAACTGCAGCTACATGTTTCTGGTAGGTGTTGTTCCATCCTGAACATCCGCTTGGAGGACTTTTAGCCCCATTCCTCTATACAGAACAGCTCCAACTCTCAGATGTTGGTAGGTTTCCTTCCATTAACTGCCCACTTCAGGTCCTTCTATTGGATTAAGCCTGGACGTTGACTTGTTCATCCAAAGCCTTAACTTTGAGGGAACATCTTGGGGTCATTGTCTTGGGATTCAGCTCATTGACATTGTTTGAAAGTTTCCTGATGGAAGAACCAATGGGACGTTTCCAAAATAGCTTGGAATAAACTCTGAGCAGTCAAAGCAGGTCTTAGATGAGAACTGTAAATAATACTGGGTTGTTTAGGAGAAGCTTGGAAAGAGTTAAATAAACATACTGACGTATGTAAAAGCTCTACTTACTCTATTAATACTGTTTAATATTTAATAATAAAGTGTTCTACTAAGTAAATAAAAGCTTTTGAAATATAAAACTGTCCCCAAGTGCCTAAAACTTTTGGACAAATGTCCTGATATTTTCTTTTAGAACCCATGTTGTGGCCCAGAAGCAGCAAAGCAGGCCCAAATGCTGATACTACCACCACCATGCTTCACAGATGGGATGAGGTTGTTATGCTGGAATGCTGTGTTTCTCTTTCCTTTCTTTTCTCCGATTATAACTCTTCTAATTAAAGCAGTATCATCCTTTTTGGAGAGCAGTGGGCTTCTCCTGATGGTGGACTCATGAACATTAACATTAGCCACTGCTTGCTCTTGGAGTGATCTATGTTGGTGGACCACTCCTGTTAATCCTGAATTTCCTCCATTTGTGTGTCTGAAATCGCCTACTAAGTCAGTAGGTACTAGACTGGATACAGTATGTCATGGGGGGACTGGAGCCAATCCCAGAGTAATGGGGCTAAAGCAGGGTACAGCATGGACAGGTCACCAGTCCATCACAAGTCCAACACTCTCACACACACTCACACCTACGGGCACTTTAGAGTGAGGATCCTAACATACATGTGTTTGGACTGTGGGAGGAAACCGGAGTACCCGGAGGAACCCACTCAAACACGGAGAGAACATACACACTCCACACAGAACCACCCGGACCGGGAATCCAACCCAGATCATCTTACTGTGAGGAGACAGTGCTGACCACTACACCACCATACTGACCACTACACCACCATACTAACCACTACACCACCATACTAACCCCATACACCACCGTACTAACCACTACACCACCGTACTAACCACTACACCACCATTACTAACCACTACACCCACCATACTAACCACTACACCACCTTACTAACCACTACACACCATACTAACCACTACACCACCTTACTAACCACTACACCACCATACTAACCACTACAACCACATTAACACTACACCACCAGACTAACCACTACACCACCATACTGACACTACACCACCACTACTAACCAATACACCACCATACTGACCACTCACCACCATACAAACCCACCTACACCACCGTACTAACACTACACCCACCGTACTGACCACTACACCACGTACTGACCACTACCACCCACGTACTAACCACTACACCACCATACTAACCACTACACACCATACTAACCACTACACCACCGTACTAACCACTACACCACCGTACTAACCACTACACCACCATACTGACCACTACACCACCATACTAACCACTACACCACCGTACTAACCACTACACCACCATACTAACCACTACATACCATACTAACCACTACACCACCATACTAACCACTACACCACATACTAACCCATACACACCGTATTGACCACTACACCACCATACTAACCACTACACCTCCATACTAACCACTACACCACTGTACTAACACTACACCACCATACTAACCACTACACCACCATAATAACCACTACACCCCACCGTAATAACCACTACTCCACCACAACTAACACTACACCACCGTATTGACCACTACACCACCGTACTAACCACTACACCACCATACTAACCACTACACCACCGTACTAACCACTACACCACCGTACTAACCACTACACCACCGTACTAACCACTACATCGCCGTGCCGCCTTATGTCTCACTGTTAATCTTCTGATGTTCAATTACTCAAAATCTGTTTGATCTTTAATATCTGCACCATTTATGTTGATCTGCATTGCCGTGGCAACAGTGCTGCAGCAGACACAATATAAGATGAATCGAATGTAAAGCCACAAAAAAGCATAAAGAAGGGGAGGAGAAAAAAGAGAGAAAGAAGGAGGGAGTTTATAATGAGAGGGAGGGAGGGGGAGGGAGGGAGATAAAAAGAGGAGAGAAAAGGAGGAAGGAGAGAGAGAGAGTTAAAAGGCAGAGAGAGGGGGAGGACAGAAAGAGTT
>CM038728.1:30969574-31024574 GCA_021613375.1 Megaleporinus macrocephalus | reverse complement strand
TGAGTGTTTGTGCTATTATTATTGTTTGTATTTATCCAGGAGGCGTGTTTGGATCAATTGTTGGTGATAAGAAGATGTAGAAGACACTGCTCGCTTTTCCAGGGTGTCAGCATAGTTGCCTCACTTCCTCAAATAATGTCATAATGGTTCAAGATGAAGAACTTTGTTTGGTTCCTGGGAACTGGGAACTAACTTTTTGGCTTCTAGACCTGTTTATTATTGGGCGAAATGTGCAGAAAGGTTCAAAGTTAGATGCAGGAGATACTTGAGAACATGAAGAAGAACCTCTGAGAGGAACCAAGATTCAGAACAAGGAACTCTCAAAAACATAAGGAAGAAACTTTGAGGGGAACCAAGAGTCAAAAGAAGAAGCTCTCTAAAACATGAGGAAGAACCTCTGAGAGGAACCAAGATTCAGAACAAGGAACTCTCGAAAACATGAGGAAGAACCTAGGAGAGGAACCAAGGTTCAAAAGAAGTTCTCTAAAAACATGAAGAAGAACCTCTGAGAGGGACCAAGATTCAGAACAAGGAGCTCCCAAAAACATGAGTAAGAACCTCTGAGAGGAACCAAGGTTCAAGAGAAGAAGGTCTCTAAAAACACAAGGAAGAAACTCTGAGAGGAACCAAGATTCAGGAGAAGAAGGTCTCTAAAAACATGAGGAAGAACCTCTGAGAGGAACGAGGATTCAGAACAAGAAAACTCTCGAAAACATGAGGAAGAACCTTTGAGAGGAACCAAGATTCAAAAGAAGAATTTCTTTAAAAACATGAAGAACCTCTAAGAGAACCCAGGGGATTTAAAAGAAGAATGTCTTTAAAAACATGAAGAATCTCTGAGAGGAGCCATGATTCAGAACAAGGAACTCTCAAAAACATGAGGAAGAACCTTTGAGAGGAACCAAGATTAAAAAGAAGCTTTCTAAAAACATGAGTAAGAACCTCTGAGAGGAGCCAAGATTCAAGAGAAGAAGGTCTCTAAAACATGAGTAAGAATCTCTGATAGGAACCAGGATTTAAAACTTGTTGACTTTAAACTAGGACTCACTTCTGAACTAGGAAAAACTTGAAAATAGAACCTCCATAAGAGCTTGAGGAATGACCTTTGAGAGGAGGAGAGACTCAAAACAAGCTCTGTAAAAACATAAAGAAGAAGCTCAGAGTAGAACCAAGACTCAAAAGAAGACCCTCTCTGAGAACATGAGAAAGAACTTCTGAGAGAGACCAAGACTCAAAACTAGAAATGAACTGGGAACGACTCAGGTGTAGAACATCAATAAGAGCTTGAGGAATGACCTCTGAGAAGAACTGAGACTTGTATGGAGGTTTACTCAGAAGTCTTGGTTCAGTAGTTCTTCTGGAATTTCTTCTTGTGATTCCTCTCAGAGGACCTTGTTCCATCCTTGTTCTTCACTGAGGTACTGTTTGTATGAATGGGTTGAAGGTGTGGAGCAGTGTATCTGTGTGTGAGATGTTTGCTCTGATCTGTGAGTGCAGATCTTCATTGTGGATGAACTGATGTGATCTTCGTTTATGTTTCTGTGCTGTAGCTGGAGATGATGCTGACCTTTCCCCTCGCCTTCTGCGTTCTGCTCCTGCCCATCGTCACGGCGGTGCCGCCGGGGTTTCAGGTGCGCCTGGTGGGAGGGAGATACCCGTACGAGGGCCGTGTGGAGGTGTTCTATAGCGGCGCGTGGGGCACAGTGTGCGACGACGAGGTGAACATTAATCTGGCTAACGTGGTGTGTCGCGAGCTCGGGTACGCACACGGAGTCACCTGGGCACACAGCGCCAAGTTCGGAGAGGGCAGAGGTACCGCCCACGGTTTACTTCCTTACTACAAATAGCACGTGTGTGTGTGTTTATGTTTGTGTGTATATATGTTTGTGTGTGTGTTTTTGTTTGTGTGTATATGTTTGTGTGTGTGTATGGCTGTGTGTATGTGTGTGTGTGAGTTTGTTGGTGTCTGTGTTTGTGTGTGTTTTTGTTTGTGTGTGTGTATTTGGCTGTGTGTATGTTTGTGTGTGTTTGTGTGTATGTTTTTGCGTGTTTTTGTTTGTGTGTGTATTTGACTGTGTGTATGTTTGTGTGTGTTTATGTGTGTGTTTATGTTTTTGCGTGTTTTTGTTTGTGTGTGTTTTTGTTTGTGTATATTTATGTTTGTATGTGTTTATGTTTTCGCGTGTTTTTGTTTGTGTGTGTTTTTGTTTGTGTGTGTTTATGTTTGTTTTTGTTTGTGTGTGTTTATGTTTGTGTGTGTTTTTGTTTGTGTGTGTTTATGTTTGTGTGTGTATGATTGTGTGTGTGTATGTGTGCGTGTATGTTTATGTTTGTGTGTGTGTGTGTGTTTATGTTTGTCTCTGTATGTTTGTGTATGTTTGTGTGTATGTTGTGTTTGTATGTTTGTGTATGTTTTTGTGTGTGTGTATGTGTAGTGTGTGTGTGTGTGTGTGTGTGTGTTTGTGTATGTTTTTGTGTGTGTGTGTGTATGTATATGTTTGTGTGTATATGTGTGTATATATGTTTGTGTGTGTATGTGTGTATGTTTGTGTCTATATATATATATATATATATGTGTGTGTAGTGTGTGTGTGTATATATGTGTGTGTAGTGTGTGTGTGTGTGTATATATGTGTGTGTGTGAGTATATATGTGTGTGTAGTGTGTGTGTATATGTGTGTGTGTATATATGTGTGTGTAGTGTGTGTGTATATGTGTGTGTAGTGTGTGTGTATATGTGTGTGTAGTGTGTGTGTATATGTGTGTGTATATATATATGTGAGTGTGTGTGTGTGTGTGTGTTTATATGTGTGTGTGTATATATGTGTGTGTGTAGTGTGTGTGTGTATATATATATGTGTGTGTGTGTGTGTGTGTGTGTATATGTGTGTGTATATGTGTGTGTAGTGTGTGTGTGTGTGTGTGTACATATGTGTGTGTGTGTGTGTGTGTATATGTGTGTGTATATGTGTGTGTAATGTGTGTGTATATATGTGTGTGTGTGTGTGTGTGTGTGTGTGTGTGTGTGTGTGTGTGTGTGTGTGTGTGTGTGTGATTTAAGATCATAGTGAGCTCAGCTGTGTTCTCTCTGCTGCAGGTCCGATCTGGTTGGATAACGTGGCGTGTACGGGCACTGAGAGCTCGTTATCTGCGTGCCGCTCTAACGGCTGGGGTATAAGTGACTGCACCCACAGCGAGGACCTGGGAGTCGTGTGCAGCCCGGACGGTCTACAGTACGGAAACGTCCCCCGGTACAGCGAAACCACCCGACCTGCCATCACCGCGGCCCGGCCTGACGTCACCGCGGCCCGGCTCCCGCCTGCCACCTCCGGCATCCCCGACGGCTCCTTCCGCAGGCGAGGCCACGAAATCGCCCTGCACCGAAACAACCAGCGGGCCTCCTCCCCGCAACTAACCGGACATCAGATCCAGCTGCGCCGACACATGGCCCCTCACCGGCAGGACAGCGGCGCGCCAAGAGGACACCAGCTGCCCGACCATCTGCGCAACGGGGCGAGCTACAGGCGCTCCCAGGAGCCGCTTCCCAGACCAGCTACCCAGTGGGCCCAGCAAACCACACAGCCCGCCACGTACGAGAGATCACCCCCAGCTCCGGAGCACCAGACAGAGCCGGCCTACCAAGACCCAGAGAGCGACAACAGAATGAACACAGACTTCAGCAACACCTTGGAACAGGTGAGGAGAGAAACAACAGATTTTTCCAGAACTTAGAGAACGAATACCATAGAGAACGAATAGGATAGAAAAGTGCATAGAGTCCCCATAGAGTCCTATTCATTTTCCGTCACACCCAAACCTCATGGTTTCATACAACCTATAGCTTCCAAACTGTCTGTACTCACTCAGGGCAGACCCCCAAACCACTCCGACCTGCACTCCTCTACTTGTCGTTTATTCATCCCTCGTTATATGCCTTTATTTGTGTTGCACTATTGTACAATCCCCTGGTTACCATCACCACCACTGTAAAGTAATGTGAGTCAGTACGTTTTTCTGCAAATGAATCATTTCACATGTGATCGTTCCTGAAGGACTATGTTTACATCACAACGACTGAATTATAAGGAAATTTAGAGAATTTACCAGAGTTCCCCTTTAAGCCCAGTTTAAGCCCAGTCCATTGACTGCTGTGTAATTGAGCTCAAGCTGTCCCTGATTGCTCTGTGTGCCACTCTCTGGTGTTTACCCACAAAGTTTGGCACCCAGCACCCTCCCGAAACACCCCGCCGCCTCCGTAACCCGACACCGTCACCCGGCTCCTGCCAACCCGCCTGCTGGTTGAGCTGCTTTGTTTTTAGATTGGATTTACTGAGTCTTTTCCAAATGAACTCTTAATCACTGTGTTTACCAGCACTCCGCGCTCACCGCCTATCATGACCGAGCATGCACAGAGGACCGATTTGCAATTAGTGCAAGTGTTTGGTTTTATTTTTTTAATTCCTCGGAACCTGAACACTCCCTACACCATCGCTCACTCCTCGTCCTCGCTTTCTTAACTGCTGTATGAAGAGTTGCGTAACGCAGAGAAGTGCAATGTAAACACTGTGCTCGTCTCCTCAGCCGGCAGGGAAGGTGAGTCTGGAGGATGTTCGTCTCCGCCCCGTCTTGTCCAGCACCCGGGGCTCAGGCATGATAACCGAAGGGGTGGTGGAAGTGAAGCATGCTGGGAGATGGAGGCACGTGTGTAGCCTGGGCTGGGACCTCAGCAGCAGCAGGGTGGTGTGCGGGGTGCTGGGATTCCCAGCGGCCGAGCAGTATAAGGAGCACTTGTACAGGTGAGTCTGTCACTGAGTAATCCTACAGTGTTATTGAGGTCAGGTACTGATGTTGGAACATTGTTGTGAGGATTTGATTGAGTGTTAGTGAGGTCAGGTACTGATGTTGGAACATTGCTGTGAGGATTTGATTGAGTATAAGTGAAGTCAGGTACTGATTTGAACATTGCTGTGATGATTTGATTGAGTGTTAGTGAGGTCAGGTACTGATGTTGGAACATTGCTGTGAGGATTTGATTGAGTGTTAGTGAGGTCAGGTACTAATTTGAACATTGCTGTGAGGATTTGATTGAGTGTTAGTGAGGTCAGGTACTGATGTTGAACATTGCTGTGAGGATGTGATTGAGTGTTAGTGAGGTCAGGTACTGATGTTGAACATTGCTGTGAGAATCTGATTGAGTATTAGTGAGGTCAGGTACTGATGTTGGAACATTGTTGTGAGGATTTGATTGAGTGTTAGTGAGGTCAGGTACTGATGTTGGAACATTGTTGTGAGGATTTGATTGAGTGTTAGTGAGGTCAGGTACTGATGTTGGAACATTGTTGTGATGATTTGATTGAGTGTTAGTGAGGTCAGGTACTGATGTTGAACATTGCTGTGAGAATCTGATTGAGTATTAGTGAGGTCAGGTACTGATGTTGGAACATTACTGTGAGGATTTGATTGAGTGTTAGTGAGGTCAGGTACTGATGTTGGAACATTACTGTGAGGATTTGATTGAGTGTTAGTGAGTCAGGTACTGATGTTGGAACATTGCTGTGGAGGATTTGATTGAGTGTTAGTGAGGTCAGGTACTGATGTTGGAACATTGCTGTGAGGATTTGATTGAGTGTTAGTTGAGGTCAGGTACTGATTTGAACCATTACTGTGAGGATATGATTGAGTGTTAGTGAGGGTCAGGTACTGATGTTGGAACATTGCGTGTGAGGATATTGATTGAGTGTTAGTGAGGTCAGGTACTAATTTTGAACATTGCTGTGAGGATTTGATTGAGTGTTAGTGAGGTCAGGTACTGATGTTGGAACATTGCCTGTGAGGATGTGTGATTGAGTGTTAGTGAGGTCAGGTACTGATGTTGAACATTGCTGTGAGAATACTGAATTGAGTATTAGTGAGGTCAGGTACTGATGTTGGAACATTGTTTGTGAGGATATTGATTGAGTGTTAGTGAGGTCAGGTACTGGATGTTGGAACATTGTTGTGAGGATTTGATTGAGTGTTAGTTAGAGGTCAGGTACTGAATGTTGGAAACATTGTTGTGATGATTTGATTGAGTTGTTAGTGATGGTCAGGTCACTGAGTTGAAACATTGCTGTGAGAATCTGATTGAGTATTAGTGAGGTCAGGTACTGATGTTGGAACATTACTGTGAGGATTTGATTGAGTGTTAGTGAGGTCAGGTACTGATGTTGGAACATTACTGTGAGGATTTGATTGAGTGTTAGTGAGGTCAGGTACTGATGTTGGAACATTGCTGTGAGGATTTGATTGAGTGTTAGTGAGGTCAGGTACTGATGTTGGAACATTGCTGTGAGGATTTGATTGAGTGTTAGTGAGGTCAGGTACTGATTTGAACATTACTGTGAGGATTTGATTGAGTGTTAGTGAGGTCAGGTACTGATGGTGAACATTGATGTGAAGATTTGATTGAGTATTAGTGTGGTCAGGTACTGATGTTGAACATTGCTGTGAGGATTTGATTGAGTATTAGTGAGGTCAGGTACTGATGTTGGAACATTGCTGTGAGGATTTGATTGAGTGTTAGTGAGGTCAGGTACTGATGTGTAACATTGCTGTGAGGATTTGATTGAGTGTTAGTGAGGTCAGGTACTGATGTTGGAACATTGCTGTGAGGATTTGATTGAGTATAAGTGAAGTCAGGTACTGATTTGAACATTGCTGTGATGATTTGATTGAGTGTTAGTGAGGTCAGGTACTGATGTTGGAACATTGCTGTGAGGATTTGATTGAGTGTTAGTGAGGTCAGGTACTAATTTGAACATTGCTGTGAGGATTTGATTGAGTGTTAGTGAGGTCAGGTACTGATGTTGGAGCATTGTTGTGAGGATTTGATTGAGTGTTAGTGAGGTCAGGTACTGATTTGAACATTGCTGTGAGGATTTGATTGAGTGTTAGTGAGGTCAGGTACTGATTTGAACATTGCTGTGAGGATTTGATTGTGTATTAATGAGGTCAGGTACTGATTTGAACATTGCTGTGAGGATTTGATTGAGCATCACTGAGGTCAGTGATAGTATGATCTCCTCCTAGAATGAAACAAGCTGACTTTTTTATTGAGATCATGAATAATCTGATGAGCTCTGTTCTGATTGGCCAGTATATCAACCTCTGTGAACTATATAGTTATCTATACTAGTTACTTGGAGCTGCTAGTATCTAACGTTACCTGTACTAGCTCCTCTCTTTGATCTGGACATCAAACACAAAGTAGATTAAAGGTGTCTCTGTGAAACTTTCAGTTTAAGATGATCTGCTTCAACCAGCACACAGTGATCCACTCACACAGCATGGCTGCTACTTCCAGTCACTGTTGGAGGTTGTGGTGCTAATAAAGGTGGAGCTGCTCGTCTCTTCAGTCTCTTCAGTGTGAACGCTGAGCTGAAGCTGCCCCATGGTGTCCGAGTGTTGGAGAAACTGTCCGGAGTGAAATGTACAGACTGCAGAGTTAAAGTTGTTCAGGATTCTGTTAAAGATGTGGGAAGTTCAGTAGCTGGTTTTGGGAATTCTCCGTTCCACCTTTTTTCCTTTTTTTTAATAACCTGTCATGTCTGGCAATTCTCGCAATCTGAGTTTGTACCAAACATATACAGCTCTACAGGCTTCTAAAGCCTATTCTTGTTAATGTTTGTATTATTTATTTATTTATTTATTTATTTATTTATTTATTTATTTATTTATTTATTTAGCCAGGCCTGACAGGCAGGAAAAAGGAGAGAGAGAAAAAGAAGAAAGAAAAAAATATATTAATATAAATAAATACTAAACCAAAATAAAACAAATGAAAGAAAAGAGAAAAACAAACAAACAAAAAGAAGGAAAAAAAAGAAAAAAATATATATAGATACCTACACATATTCACATATCAGTGTTTAAGGTGGAACGTTAGATGAAGAATGTGGAGAAGAGGATCTTCAGGCTGGTTTAATGATGAACATGTAGCTCTGACAGTTGGGTTGTTTGTTGGGATGATCTGCCATCGCTGCTGGGTTGGTTCCTGCTGGGCTGAGATGTTAGCTGCTCTGTTGTGTGTATATTGTGTTTAGCTGCTCTGAGTCTGTGATTTCAGGTTTTCCTCAGCAGGTTGTTGTACTTGGAGCTCGTACAGAAGAACTGGTAAAGATTTAAACCTCGGATAAACAGGCTGAGTACAAATAACACAACTCAAATCCAAACACGGAAACGACCTCCTGGATAAATATGGACCGTGTTGAATTCTGTTGACAAAATCTAAAACACTCCAGTGACCTGGAATCCCATCCCGAGGAGTTTAGCTGTTTATTGTGTTTCATTTCCACAGAGACGGAGTGTGTTTAGTGACGAGGCTCGGTGTTAGGATGTATTTCGGGCCGCTCTGATGGAGCTGCTCTAGAACAGACTGTCATTAATGCTGGATTCAGGGCTCAGAATAGCAACTCGAGTCTGTACGAAACAAACTAGCAGCCTCTCCTCAAACCACACGCCTCTAATCTCATATAATTACGTGATTCCAATAGAAATGCACCAGCCTCTCTCTCTCTCTACCTCTCTCTACCTCTCTCTACCTCTCTCTCTCTCAACTCTCTCTCTCTCTACCTCTCTCTCTCTACCTCTCATCTACCTCTCATCTCTCTCTCTACCTCTCTCTCTCTACCTCTCTCTCTCTCTCTACACCTCTCTCTCTCTACCTCCCCTCTCTCTCTACATCTCTAACTACCATCTCTCTCTCTCTCTACCTCTCTCTACTCTCTCTACCTCTCTCTACCTCTCTCTCTCTCTACACTCTACCTCTCTCTATCACCTCTACTCTCTTCTACCTCTCTCTATCCCTCTCTCTCTCTCTACCTCTCTTCTCTCTCTCTCTACCTCTCTCTCTCTAAACCTCCTTCTCTCTCTCTCTCTAACCTCTCTCTCTCTCCTCGCTACCTCTCTCTCTCTACCTCTCTCTCTACCTCTCTCTCTACCTGCTCTCTCTACCTCTCTCTCTCTACTCTCTCTACCTCTCTCTCTCATCTCTCTCTCTCTACCTCTCTCTCTACTCTACCTCTCTCTCCTCTCTCTCTCTTCTACCTCTCTCTCTCTACCTCTCTCTCTCTCTACCTCTCTCTCTCTACCTCTCTCTCTCTCTACCCTCTCCCTCTCTACCTCTCCTCTACCTCTCCTCTCTCTCTCTCCCTCTCTCTACTCTCTTCTACCTCTCTCTCTCTACCTCTCACTCTCTCTCTACCTCTCTCTCTCTACCCTCTCTACCTCCCTCTACCTCTCTAACCTCTCTCTACTCTCTCTCATACCTCTCTCTCACCTCTCTCTCTACCTCTCTCTCTCTCTCTACCTCTCTCTCTCTACCTCTCTCTACTCTCTCTACCCCTCTCTACCTCCCTCTCTCTCTCTACCTCTCTCTCTCTCTCTCAACCTCTCTCTCTCTACCTCTCTACTCTCTCCTCTACCTCTCATCTCTCTACCTCTCTCTCTCTCAACTCTCTCTACTCTTACCTCTCTCTCTCTCTCTACCTCTCTCTCTCTACCCTCTCTCTCTCTCTCTTGACCCTCTCTCTCTCTATCCTCTCTCACCCTCCTACTTCTCTCTACCTCTCTCTACCTCTCTCTCTACTCTCACTCTCTACTCTCTCCCTCTCTCTACTCTCTCTACCTCCTCTCTACCTCTCTCTCTAACCTCTCTCTCTACCTCTCTCTCTACCTCTCTCTCTCTACCTCTCTCTCTACCTCTCTCTACCTACCTCTCTACTCTCTCTCTCTCTAACCCTCCCTCTACCTCTCTCTCTACCTCTCTCTCTCACTACCTCTCTCTCTACCTCTCTCTCTCTACCTCTCTCTACCTCTCTCTCCTCTACCTCTCTTCTACCTCTCTCTCTCTACTCCTCTCTCTACCTCTCTCCTACTCTCTCCTCTCTCTACCTCTCTCTCTACTCTCTCTCTACCTCTCTACTCTCTACCTCTCTCACCTCTCTCTCTCTCTCTCTACTTCTCTCTCTCTCTCTACCTCTCTCTCTACCTCTCTCTACCTCTCTCTCTACTCTCTCTCTATACTCTCTCTACCTCTCTCTCTCTACCTCTCTCTACTCTCTCTCTCTCTCTCTACCTCTCTCTCTCTCTCTACCTCTCTCTCTCTACCTCTCTCTCTACCCTCTCTCTCTCTACCTCTTCTCTACTCTCCTCTCTACCTCTCTCTACTCTCTGTCTACCTCTCTCTCTACCTCTCTCTCTCTACCTCTCTCTAACCTCTCTCTCTCTCTACCTCTCTCTCTCTACTCTCTCTCTCCCTCTCTCATCTCTCTCTCTCTTACCTCTCTCTCACTCTCTCTACCTCTCTCTCTCTCTCTCTCTACCTCTCTCTCTACCTACTCTCTCCTCTCTACCTCTCTCTACCTCTCTCTCTACCTCTCTCTCTACCTCTCTCTCTCTACCTCTCTCTCTCTACCTCTCTCTCTCTCTCTCTCTCTACCTCTCTCTCTACCTCTCTCTACCTCTCATCTCTCTACCTCTCTCTCTCTCTCTAACTCTCTCTACTCTCTCTACCTCTCTCTCTTCTCTCTCTACCTTCTCTCTCTCTCTCTCTACCTCTCTCTACCTCTCTCTCTCTCTACCCTCTCTCTACTCTCTCTCTCTCTCCTCTTCTACCTCTCTCTACCTCTCTCTCTACCTCTCTCTACCTCTCTCTCTACCTCTCTTTTTCTTTACCTCTCTCTCTTCCTCTGTCTCTCTCTCTCTCTCTGTCTGTCTCACTCTCTCTCTTTACCTCTCTCTCTGTCGCTTTCTACCTCTCTCTCTACCTCTCTCTCTTTTTCTCTCTCTCTCTAGCTCTGTCTCTCTTCCTCTTTCTTTCCCTCTTTACCTCTCCTTACGTCTCTCTCTCTACCTCTCTCTATGTCTCTGTCGCTCTCTAACCTGCTCTCTCTGTTTTTCTCTCTAACCACACTCTCTACCTCTTTCTGTCTCTCTCTATGTCTATCTCTCTGTACCTCTCTCCTCTCACTCACTCTCTGTACCTTTCTCTCTCTCCTTCTCTTCCCTCTCTCTACCCCTTTCTCTGCACCTCTCTGTCTACCTTTCTCTCTGTCTTTTTGTCTGTACCTCTCTCTCTCTGTCTCTTTTTACCCTCTGTCTCCTATTTTCATATATGACTCTCTCTTTCTCCCTCTATGTCTCTCTCTCTCTCTCTCTCTCTCTCTCTCTCTCTCTCTCTCTCTCTCTCTCTCTCTCTCTCTCTCTCTCTCTACACACAGCCAGTCAGTTCTGTGTCAGTGGTTCCTGGCTCTGTTTTTCTAAGGAGGTTTCCTTTAAGGGGAAACCTTTGTGCAACCCTGTGCCCCCCCCCCCCCCCCCCCCTAACCCCCCCACCTCAACCAACCCCCACCTCAGTCCCGAAACAGCCTATTTGAGAGCATCCAGACCATCTGTCTGACCCCCAGCCCGAAATAGTCCGAGCAGTCGTGGAAAAGCTGCTTCTCGCAGGGTTTATTACTGACCACAGATCCTTTTTATGGAGTTTATACCGTACGCTCCGTACCACTGCTGCTGCTGCAGTACTGATGCGTCCAGCTCCTTAAATTAGATGGACTCTGCGCTTTAAAGACTTTTCTGCTTTGCAAAGCGCTGTTTTCTCTTTTAGTCCTGACTTTGCAGTTTTAATGTGTGTGTTTACATTTAAATAATGTCAAACACAAATTTTGGCTTAGATTTGAACATATTTCCGTTGATATATGTTGATAATAATTACAAGCAAAATGACAACAGACATATAAAATGACTAGAATAACATGTTCAGTTAGAGGGAGTCAGTAATTGGATGAAGAGGAAAACTGGCTTGAACAACAGAGTTACGAACACAGCACATAAAGATCAGAGTGTTGGGGGGCCGCCTTCCAAAGAAGACCACCTGCGTCTCTGACTGAAGCTCTAAATTTGAAACATCCACCCAAAACCTCCTTATGTCTGCTCTTACCATTCTGTGGAGGAGAACCAGCACCAGAGCCTCCTTATCCAGAGAAATGTCTCGCTTATGAAGCTCCGAGGAAGCAGACGTGTCGGTGCTGGTGAGTCTATCAGTTCAGTAACTGTTTTCTGATCAGTGTCCACCGCGCTAGGCTATCTGGGACTGTAAACTAACACCCACGCAGAGCGGCTCGGGCAGCTGGCTGGACTTGGGTTTAACCGGCTTTTAGAAATATAAACTCACCGTCTGTGTGTAGGAGGACACGCCCACCTTCCCACTGTGCAGGTACTGATACGCTTCAGTACTTTTATAGTTTTTCATTACTGAACCGTCTACACCTTCCGAGAGTACAGAGTAATTAAACATGTCTCCATCAGTAACCTCAGACCACCTTCTCATATCACCCCACCCCACTGTGTTAATAACCTCAGACCACCTTCTCATATCACCCACCCACTGTGTTATTAACCTCGGAGGAGACAGTGTTGTCCCATTAGAACGTCTTACTGTCTCTCTGGTCTCCTCCCATGTAACTGTATTCATTTTGGTTAGCTGACCGGAAGTTCTAACACAAAGGCGTAAGAAACACACACTTGAAAGTGGGTGTGGCCAAATACGGTGAATAGAACAGAGGACTTTGGGGTGTTTGATGTGTAGGCCCCAGGGACTCTACTCAGATGCTGCTACAAAGGTTAGTGTAGAGTCGGCTGTGTGTGTGTAGTGTTATTGCTGCTACAGAGGTTAGTGACCACCACAGTGCAGTACATACTGGCGTTTTCAGACGCAGCCTAGGGTGACCTCTGGTTCACATCATCACCACCACTGTATACAACATTTGAACCAAAACCACTCTCAAGTGCTCCAAGTGCTGAATTATTCAGAAATTGGTGAAATGGCCCTTTGACACAGGCAGAGTGCTATCAATTGTATGCTTTTGCAATGAGCGTACGTGGTCTGCTCTTCGCACGCCCTCCTCTGCAGTCACGACAGCGTGGCATCTGCAGCTCGTGACCTGGTTTCCTACACTGGCTGTTGGGAGTGTCTGGCTAACTGCCCACAAACTGATGGCATGACCACTTTCTCCAGTTTTCGGGGGAAGTGTGGTGTGGAGGGCTCCTCTACTGATTGCACACTTGTTGATTTATGGGCTGAGGCTGTTTGCATGACGTTGTCCACTTCAAGCGGCCGGCTGAGGAAATTGGGGCTTATGTTATATGTTATGTTGTGTTATGAGGTGGAGAACTTGTGCATGCTGATTGTGTCCTCTCTCTTGTGGAGCTGCTGTGATGAGGCTGGGGGAAATAATGCCCCAGGCTAAAGCCGCAGCGAGATAGACGAGGGGCGCATGACAGCGGATGTTTCCTTTCATGTAAACAGCGTGATGAAGAAAGTATATTGTGTCATCATAAAGTCAACCGTTTGTTTTCTTAAAAGGGGCAGACCAGCCTGTAATCAGGAGCCGAGTTTATGCTGGAGCTGATCTGTTATCTTATGCTGGTGACCGAGCGAAAGCAAATTCACACCCACACCCACTCGCAAAGGTGCCTGCAGCTCATGATGCTCTGTTTAGTCCAGTGGCTGTTGGAGCTAGACTTCTAATTTGGCCTCTGATTAACTTCTGCTAGCGCCCCTATAGGCTTTCTTATAGTTTGTTAGCGCTAAGCTAAAGGCAGTTTGCATGACCATTTATTAGGACGTTCTGGATTAATTCAAAGTGGATTAGGATTAACCTGCCGCTGGTACTTACAGTCAGGCATGTATCTAGAACATCCAGAAGGCCTAACTGAACTTAACTAGCCTTGTTTATTGTAAATCAGACCGTGATTGGTTGATTCCCCTGCTATATCATAATTATGCTAATAGTTCATCTAAAGCATTAGGCCTTCTCTTCAGCTCATGAAGTTCTAACCAATAAGGGAGCTCGCTTAGCTAAAGCTACTCAGATACCACACAACAGTTATTGATTGGCCACTTTCCTGCTGGATATTTCAGGAAATTAACCCTTTCATTTCCCTCCACAACTTAACAGGGAAACAAGGGTAGGATTGTGATACTTGCAGGTTTAATTCCAAGTGATTTTGGAGCATTTCTATTGGATCAGCAGTTGTGTTTAAATAACATAGACAAATGAAAATCAACAGAAAGAAGATACATATACAGATATATATATATATATATATATATATATATATATATATACACTACCGCTCAAAAGTTGATGATTTTTAAAGAATATAAATGTTTGTATTAAAGTCTATTTTTGTATAGAGGCTTATTTTACATATAGTCTATTATCAGCAATTCTCAGCCCTCTGTCTAAATCTCCTGGTATGACCACCAATCCAAGTTAAGGATGTTATTGGACTAATTGGTTGTTAGGACACTCTTGCTCAATTGTGATCACAGCTGAAAAACATTTTACTAATAAGTGAGTATAAAAGGGAACAACATTCTAGGTTAGTTTAGTATCTGAAGATCAGCAGTTGATGGCTTGCTGATCGACTCACAATGACCAGAAAGAAACAACTTTCTTTAGAGACCCGTCAGTCCATTGTTGTGTTAAGGAAGAAGATACTCCATTAAAACAAGAACATTTCACTGTGTTCCTTTTGAGCGGTAGTGTGTGTGTATGTATATATATATATATATATATATATATATATATATATATATATATATATATGCAGAGTTCTTTAAGAGAATCCCCTAAAGATTTTGAGTTCCAATTTTTTTTATTATCCCTTTAAGCGTTTTTTTTTTTCCAACCCTTTGGTGAAGTTTCATTGTTATTTATGCTCATTACTACAAAATTAAAATTCTTAGTAAAATTACAGAGATCTCTCGATCTATATATATATATAAAGAAGATGCATTTCAGATTTACTGTAAGAACTAAACACTACAGACCAGCATTTTATTAGTCCCCAGTTATCATAAAGCCTTCTCTGGCCCCTAAAATTTCATTCTCACGTGTGTGAAGAGTTTTATTGTGTGTGCACACAGTCGGTTGTCGATATATCATTGCTCTCCAATGAAAAACAAGCATCTCCTGATTTGCAACTTTACAGGAGAGAACAAAACCTACTTTACTTTCAATGTAAGTCAATGGAACCAGAATTTTTTTACAAGCTAATTTGAAGCATTTCTATTCGTCCATTCGTCATCAAATTACATACATTTGTCGTTTACATGTTTTTTATTGGACAGCGATGATATACACAATTCACTATATATATATATATATATATATATATATATATATATATATATATATATATATATATATATATATATATATATATATATATATATATATCTCCTGAGACCCCTGAGATAAATTCTCAGAAGAAAAAAGTCTTAAGGGAAGCTTCTGTTCCCGTGTGAGTCTTTGTAAATGGTGCCTGTGGCTGCTACATTATGATAGTGATCTAAACACAGCCATAAACTCCTGTCTGGTGTTAGTGTGTTGGATTCAGTGTTAAGCACTAGCTGTCACTTTAAAAAAACACACACACACACACAGGAACTGTAAATTTGTGGAGCAAGACATCTTACATATCGAGTTTATTTGAGTCAAATTTGGGTCAAATAATAAAAGAAAAATTGCCTTACCAAAGGGTCTACTGATTTCTTAATGCTAACCTAATGTAATTAGAGTTATTAGAAATACTATAAAAAGATAATAATAAGATAATACAAAAATCCCCATAGCTTTTTTCCCTTGGTGAGTACGTTAAAGGGTTAACTTACTGCTGGTCACCGTTTGTTTGCTACTGCCCCACATGGTGGGCACCTGCTGGGCCAAACCCTCATCATAAGTGATATAAGATTGTAAAGAGGGGGGTTCAGTTGTACAAGGGGCGTCATTTTGTCCTTTTATTGACCAGAAGATGAGACCCCCTTACAGCTACTTTCAAAAAGAGCCCTGATTAAACTCAGAAATGGCTTTTGTATGTTTATATAATATATTTTGGGCACCTGTGGTCAAATTCAATGTTTTCTAAGTGAAGATAAGTTAACACATCATCTACAGAGATGCACAATTACTGTTTATTTGCTGAATATGTGCAACAATAATGATGTTATGTTTTATTTTTTATTTTGTTAAACAAATAGACATTCTGGTGTAATATATGACATATTTCAGGTAGTTCCCTGTAAAGGAACATGTAATTTGACTGGGGGGATTCAAAGTTTTGCATACGGGTGCTGCCCTAAAACCATATGATTACATGGCGAGAAAAACGTCTTGGTTTCCACACATACTGCTGTGAATCAAAGGGAAAAAATGGCCTGAGACGGCCTTGAATGTAACCACTGAACCGAAGTCAGGCCAAGTAACAAGCCCACCAAGCTCCAGATTAAAGAACAAAGCAGCTGTAGAAGACTTTACACTTGGAAAGTTAGACTGGGACAGTAAACAATGTCACCCCGCTGTCCAGCATGGAAGTAAAACCAGTCTATTTCCAGCTCAGGTCACCACAGACTCAGATCACTTACCGTTAGAGCCACTTCACCAGATCCAGCTCCGCTACGGCGAACACACGTGATCAAGAGTCCACAGAAAGTGAGCTGCAGAGCAGGAGACACGGAAACACTGCACATACAGCCGACCGCTTCTGAACAGGCACTTCAACAGCCACCTTAACCCCAACATGAGGGAGGTTAGGTACTCAATCAAATCCTCACAGCAATTTTCCAACATCCGCACCTGACCTTACCGATGCTTAATCAAATCCTCACAGCAATGTTCAACATTAGTACCTGACCTCAATAACACTCAATTAAACCTTCAGAGCAATGTTTAACATTAGTAACTGACCTCACTAACGCTCAATCAAATCCTCACAGCAATGTTCCAACACCAGTAGCTGACCTCACTGATGCTCAATCAAATCCTAGCAGCAATGTTCAACACCAGTATCTGACCTCACTAATACTCAATCAAATCCTCTCAGCAATGTTCAACATCAGCAACTAACCTCACTAACACTCAATCAAATCCTCACAGCAATGTTCAACATCAGTACCTGACCTCAATAACACTCAATTAAACCTTCAGAGCAATGTTTAACATTAGTAACTGATCTCACTAACGCTCAATCAAATCCTAGCAGCAATGTTCAACACCAGTATCTGACCTCATTAATACTCAATCAAATCCTCATAGCAATGTTCAACACCAGCACCTAACCTCACTAATACTCAATCAAATCCTCACAGCAATGTTCAACATCAGTACCTGACCTCACTAATACTCAATCAAATCCTCATAGCAAGGTTCAATATTAGTACCTGACCTCAATAACACTCAATTAAACCTTCAGAGCAATGTTTAACATTAGTAACTGACCTCAATAACACTCAATCAAATCCTTTCACAGCAATGTTCAACATCAGCACCTGACATAATTAATACTCTATCAGTTCCAAAGAGCAATGTTCAATATTAGTACCTGACCTCACTAACGCTCAATCAAATCCTCACAGCAATGTTCCAACACCAGTAGCTGACCTCACTGATGCTCAATCAAATCCTAGCAGCAATGTTCAACACCAGTATCTGACCTCACTAATACTCAATCAAATCCTCACAGCAATGTTCAACATCAGCACCTAACCTCACTAATACTCAATCAAATCCTCACAGCAATGTTCAACATCAGCACCTAATCTCACTAATACTCAATCAAATCCTCACAGCAATGTTCAACATCAGTACCTGACCTCACTAATACTCAATCAAATCCTCACAGCAATGTTCAACACCACTATCTGACCTCACTGATGCTCAATCAAATCCTCATAGCAAGGTTCAATATTAGTACCTGACCTCACTAATACTCAATCAAATCCTCACAGCAATGTTCAACATCAGTACCTGACCTCACTAATACTCAATCAAATCCTCACAGCAATGTTCAACACCACTATCTGACCTCACTGATGCTCAATCAAATCCTCATAGCAAGGTTCAATATTAGTACCTGACCTCACTAATACTCAATCAAATCCTAGCAGCAATGTTCAACACCAGTATCTGACCTCACTAATACTCAATCAAATCCTCACAGCAATGTTCAATATTAGTACCTGACCTCACTAATACTCAATCAAATCCTCACAGCAATGTTCAATATTAGCACCTGACCTTACTAACACTCAATCAAATCCTCACAGCAATGTTCAATATTAGCACCTGACCTCACTAACACTCAATCAAATCCTCACAGCAATGTTCAATATTAGCACCTGACCTCACTAACACTCAATCAAATCCTCACAGCAATGTTCAATATTAGCACCTGACCTCACTAACACTCAATCAAATCCTCACAGCAATGTTCAATATTAGCACCTGACCTCACTAACACTCAATCAAATCCTCACAGCAATGTTCAATATTAGCACCTGACCTCACTAACACTCAATCAAATCCTCACAGCAATGTTCAATATTAGCACCTGACCTCACTAATACTCAATTTAAGACGTGATTCTCTGTAATGTAGAGGTCTTATAAGCCCCCCCTCTCTTTTCTCTCTTTTCTCTCTTTTCTCTCGTTTGTTTTGGGCCTGTTTGTCTAGAATCACCCTCTTTCAGTCTCGGTCACTGTTTAGGAGAGTAAAGCCTCTCTGAGTTTATTTACTGTGTGTTTGCTCCAGACCTTCACTGTAGAGACAGATGATAGTATATGTCTGCAGTTCTGCTCGACCAGCCTGTGTAATTACAGGACTGTGAACCAAAATATTTCTCAGATTTAGCAGATTTTAACAGGCTTTAAAACAAATCTGCTGACCGAGCTGTGTTTTAAATGTGCTCCGTCCGATTTTCATTCACTGTTGCCAAATTCACGCATACAGTTTTATGAGCATGTGTTTGTTCCTCCACTAATGCTCAGCTCAGGGATGGCACAGCGACTCTCAATGAAATAATTTTGATGTAACACAGTCGCTCTGGGGATTTTGGCCAAAACAACACAAGAATGTAGCAATTATCTAGAACATTATATCTCTGTTAATATATTACCTCGGCTTTTAGCTTCAGCTAGTGTTAAATGCTAAGAACAATCTAGAGCATTACATATCTGTTAGTATATAACCTCAGCTGTCAGCATAAGCTAATGCTAAGAACTATTTAGAACCTTTTATCTATGTTACTATATTACCTCAGCTGTTAGTGTTAGCTAGTGCTAAATGCTAAAAACTATCCAGAACCATACATCTCTGTTAGTATATTACTTCAGCTGTAAGAATTAGTTATTGTTACATGCTAAGTTTTATCTATAACATTACATTATTCTTATATTACTTTAGTTCTTACTGTTAGCTACTGCGAAATGCTAAGAGCTATCTAGAACCTTACATCTATGTTAATATATTACTTTAGCTTTTACTGTTAGCTACTGCTAAATGCTAAGAACTATCTAGAACTTTACATCTATGTTAATATATTACTTTAGCTCTTACTGTTAGCTACTGCTAAATGCTAGGTACTATCTACAACATTTCAGCTACGTTAATATATTATTTCAGCTGTTAGATTAAGATGTCAAATGCTAAGAACTATCTAGAACATTACATCTCTGTTAAAATATTACCTTAGCTGTCAGCATAAGGTACTGCTAAATGCTAATAACTATCTAGAACCTTACATCTACATTAGCTGTTAGTGTTAGTTACTGCTAAATGACAGGTGCTATCTAGAACATTACATCTACATTAATATATTACCTCAGGTGTCAGCATAAGCTGCTGCTAAATGCTAATAACTATCTAGAACCTTACATCTACGTTAATATATTACTTTAGCTGTTAGTGTTATCTACTGCTAAATGCTAGGTGCTATCTAGAACATTACATTTACGTTAATATATTACCTCAGCTGTCAGCATAAGCTACTGCTAAATACTAATAACTATCTAGAACCTTACATCGACATTAGCTGTTAGTGTTAGTTACTGCTAAATGACAGGTGCTATCTAGAACATTACATCTACATTAATATATTACCTCAGGTGTCAGCATAAGCTGCTGCTAAATGCTAAGAACTATCTAGAACCTTACATCTACGTTAATATATTACTTTAGCTGTTAGTGTTATCTACTGCTAAATGCTAGGTGCTATCTAGAACCTTGCATCTACATTAATATATTACTTTAGCTGTTAGTGTTAGTCAGTGCCCAATGGCAACAACTTTATAGAATGTTACATCTCTGTTAATATATTGTTAGAGTTAGCTAGTACCAAACACCAAGAGCTTTCTAGAACCTTACAGCCCTGTTTTCTGAGGACGTGAGTGAATTCTCTCAGTATGAGGCTGATTTTGAGATCGTTTGAGATCTAAACATAGAGCCGGACCCCTTTTTGAGACCCCTTGTGTGTGACGTTAATACATACAGACGTACAACACAGTGTAAGAAACTCTGAGTCCGACTCTTCTGACCGTAAATGCTTATTTCAGTCTTTACAGGGCGACTCACTGCGAGTCACTGTAATTAAAGCTGAATGTATTGTCCTCACTCAGTCCGACTCAGGACACAGGAGCAGTGGAGTCGGCCTATTGCGCAGCGCTGTACATCCATATATCTGATGCTGATGGAGGTACGACGGCACAGCGGGAGATAATTTGCTCATTTTGTGTTCCTGCTTCGTGTCACGTCTCGCCTCAGGCGGTGAGCTGCTGTCCTCTCTGGGCTGGACGCAGGTCCAGAGCTGCAGTAATTATAAGGCGTAATCCCGCGGCACTGTCTCTGAGTGTGTTTAAATAGCTGGGTCTGATTCGGCTGTGCCGCCCATGTGGCACTCACTTTCTGTCACTTCAGCAGCTTCCGGGAACAGACAGAAGCTTTCAGTTTATTTCTGAATGAGGTACGAGGCTAATGACGAATATGGGTCATTCTCAGACAACCTACACTAAAGCATGTCTCATGATCACCATACAGATAAATAATATTTATATAGTTTGGATCAGTTGAAGCTCTATATAGTACAGCAAACAGTTTATATAATACAAATCCTCAAATTTTCACTGTTACAATGTGTTCACATGTTATATATATATATAAGAGATAGATAGATAGATAGTTAGATAGATAGATAGATAGATAGATAGATAGATAGATAGATAGATAGATAGATAGATAGATAGATAGATCGTCGCCATCCAAAGAAAAGCATGTATCAAAATGACTACTTTACAGGAGAGACTTAATTTTACCAAAACTGTATTTTGGTAAATTTTGGAGCATGTCTATTGGTCCATTAGAAATTTCTATTTCTATTGGTATATATTTTGAACAATGTAAACTGCAGTTACTGCATTTAAATTAGGCAGAAAAATTAAAATTGACCAAAATTGAGATGCATGTTTTTCTTTAGACATTGACGATATATAAAGAAAAACGTGTCTTAAAAAGAAGCCAAAAACTTGACTTTAAATGTAATTCAATGGAACCAGAAGTATTTCTGGGTATTTCTATTGGATCATGAAATTGTCTATTGAATATATATATATATATATATATATATATATATATATATATATATATATATATATATATATATATATGGTCACAGGGTTGCTGAAGCCAATGTCGATCCCAGTGTCATCAGGCGAAGGCAGGTTACACCATGCGCAGGTCACCTAAAAGCACAGTAAACACAGTAAAAGCCAGTACACACTCTCACTCAAAACCAGTATAGAGGGAGTAGTTCATGCTTGGCTTTATGTCCAAACAGGGGTGCACTGCTGACTCCTATTCTCCTATTGCCCACTCCCACTTCTGACACCACTGTAGCATCAACTTAAAGCAAAAACAGGCCATGATTCTGCTGGGAGTAGCACACGTACATGTAGCACACATACATGTGAAAAGAGGAGGACACCACAGGTCACAGGCTTCAACCTCATGGTGACCCCCCAACCTGTTATTCGGACTCCAAATAACACAAATAATATATCTTTACACTAACAAACAACAGCTTTCCAGAAAGGGGCAACTCTTCCATTAGCCTCCACAAGCATCCAGTGCTTTGTGGAAGCAGCGTGAGCCAGTAGATCACAATAGTCACAAGTTGCTGTTTGAAAATCCACCATTGTAATTTGACTAGTGGTGCTCAGACTCGTCCATACAGCCGCACTGCTATTTAGAAACTTGGACATCTTTAGTTAAAGCTTTCGCAGCAACCACCATGAAGCCTGAACCTTTTTCAGACCTTTTTCCATTGGCATAGACTGGCATGCAGTTAGCTAACAACTACTACTTGGCGGGATGTAAGCACCCATTAGCTTCATTAGCTCCCGTGCTAAAACTTAAGAAGCTAACTTCAGACAGATGCTGAGCAGACGCTTTAAGACAGGCGCTGAACTCTCTGCGGTCTGGTGCAGGATGGAACATTTTCCTCCTCCTCTGGATTGGGTTCCTAAATACAGCCACCTATAGCTGTTAAAAGAACATCTCAGCAGTCTATACTTCTCCAAACAAAACCCAAGTTATACTTACGGATGTTTTAGAAAGAGGATCTTCTCCTGTGGGAAAGTCTGGAACGCTCGGGTCATTATCCGCTGTACTCTGCGAGTGGTGTGGCGTCGGAAGTGGGATTCTGATTCCTAAGGTAGGAAGGTCTGGGCCTTGTGGGTTGTGCCTACAGCTGTCAGGTCTTTAAGCATCAAAAGAATGTGTGTATGGATTCCATGAGACATTAGATTAGGGAAAAAATTATTTGGAATGCAGCTGATGTGTTATTGAAGTGTTTATGGTGCACAATACTGTGAATACATTAAAAAAACATTTTGTTTCTAGTTCCCAGTCAAAATTATAACAATTAAATGAATTGTAGTGGCCCACTACTGGCTGCAGGAGGCATGGTCATGCAAAGTGGCCTAACGCAGAGGCTTGGTAACGAATCAGGATACTAGGAAACAAAGGTAAGATCCATAAGCAGGCTTATTTGTTGAATGACAACAGAGCAGAGTGAATGGCAATGTACTGGGCTGGGCAAAGACCGGGAAAGCCAGAGAACCTGGGAACCCGGAGCACCAGAAACGCATGGGAGGGAGCAGGTCGTGCAGAGTAGATAGATAGCAGCGGTAGATGGTAACCCCAATCTGGACTGGTTTCCTGTCTGAGCAGAGAATAAAGTAGACCCTCCATAGCATTTTACTGAGGCTCTGTACGTCCACCTCGACTAAACGGCGTGTGGTGATAATGCCTCACAAGGGTGGCGATAGATGGGAAGAGCAGACATAGGGTTGCGTAGACCTTTACCTTGACTGGAGAAGCAGATGTAACTTGGCTGGACTTAAACTGGGCTTGAGAACGCAGTAGACGGCGTTGACTTGACTGGAAGCAGCCTAACCTAGCCACACAGAGACAACACGACCTGGTGTGCACGCACAAGAGTACATTCAATACTACGCACTAAAAAGAGTGAGTTAATGAGAGACAGGTGGCAGGAGAGAGCACGAGGAGAGGAAACAGGAGGGCGAAGACGAGGAACAGAAGACACAACGTAAGCACAAACCACATGGCACTGACATAGAACCATATATAACCCAGACGAAACCCTTACAGACTCACAGTAGGCACCCACCTTGTGGTGTGGAGTGCCCTGAGTGTTGTAATATGTTGGTGTTGTTGGTATTAAGGCTATTCCATGTTGGGCTGTGGAGCTGGAATGTGGGGTTAAGTGCCCACCATAAAGAGGAACCCTATAGCTAGAAGTGTCTCCTGCTGCTGTGTTCAATAAAAGAGCACTTGATTAAAGTGCTGTGGCTTACTCTACGTTGGCTATGTTTACATGCAAAGATTTTCTGTAATTCGATTGAATTCATTCTGATTCTAGATTAAGACTGAGGGGTTTATATGCTCACTCTATTTAACAATCTGATGAGAATCTCTGTTTACATGCACCCTACAAGCAATCGGATCCCAAATTACAGGCATGCGTAGAGTACAACTTGGTGTAAACGTTACCATGACAACGAGCATGAGGCGAGTTTAGTCAGAGTGAGACCGGCAGAGGTATAGCTACCTGAGTTTTCATTTGACGCTCGTGTTTTGAACTGCTTCAACATTACAGACTCATATAAACATATTTCACATGTACTTATTAAAGAAGGGTCGAGAGGAAGACCTCACGTCCTGCAACACCGTTTCCATTCGTGTTAGCTTTGGGTCGATCTCCAGTGAATTCATCCATAATTTCGTAAAGCGGGGAAGTCAGGTTTTTCAGGTTTTTAGCTTTGTAATACTCAGATCTGAGAAACTTCCATCTGTTTTTAATTTGCTCTATAGTTCGTGTAAACCCACCGCCGTTCATTTGCTCATATACTCGTCTGAACAGCTCGTTATTGTGAGCTTTACGGCCGTCCATCCTGCTAACCATCTTAAAATCATGCACAGAACGTATTTAAACTTTCCGATTGGGAATGTAATCGGATACAGGCATTTACGCGGCTATTATTCTTTTATTAAACGGATTATTTACAAGATTACCCATCTCCTTCAATCAGACTAGTCTATTCAGATTGAGGTGTATACTTGGACGTATTCTATTCCGATTGAGCTATGAGTCGGATTATTAACAGATTATCAGGCTGCATGTAAACGTAGCTATTGCTGCTGCACTGGTGTCAGAAGTGGGATAGCAGTGGTCTGTATAGAAATGGTGCCAAATTAAAAGTAGAAACGAGGATAAGCGGCCAGGAGAAATGGGCACGCTGAGGCTCATCAGCGGAGCCTGGCTGTAGGACGACAGAAGAGTCAGCTTTAAGGTTGCCTGGGCGACAGCCGGCAAGGAATCCTGGACAGCAGTGCTTTATGCCGGCGGCCAGACAACTGTTTTCTCAGGAGTATATGGGCAAGCTGGTGGCGGAGCTGAGTGTGACTGCAGACGTATCCAGCATTCGAGAAGGCCGTGCACAGGAGTTGACGCTGGGCCAGCGAGCGAGGAGCTCCGCCGTGCTGGGGAGGAGGATGCGGCGCTCAGTCCCACCACTGTGGTGCACCGAGAGACCCAGAATGAGCACTTAAAGCGCATTGAGCGGGACATTCCCAAACCCTTGCTGCAGAGAGACTGTGGGGCATGAACTGGCTGCGTAGAGCCCTGCTTCTCATTCGTGCAGCTATGGATGAGGTCTTGCAGGTGGTTGTTGGGAGTCTCGCTCTCTCTGTAGCTTTTTATACATTTTTTTGGATCTCCATCCTGGAAATTCCTGTTTTTCCTGTATTTTTTTTTCTTTCTTGTACGAGAAGATTATCTATGGCTTTGTATAAAAGTCGTGTGATACCATGTATTTGGACGCCAAATGAAACAGTGATGTACACGGTTGTGTAAATTCATCCATAATCCTATTACAATACAGACACAGTCAGATGGTCTGAAATGACTGCTCGTAAAGACGAAAGGATAATTACGTTTGGGTTTGAAGTCTTGTGGTGCTGCAGTAGCGCATGGCGGATCACAGGAATGAGATGCCGTCGCAGTCAAACAAAGTACTGCATCCTGAAAACAGTCATTTTAACACTTTATATAAATAGCTGCTCCTAAATGGTTCCTGGCTTAGACGTGCGCTTCCAGGATAAACCTTTAATCGGTCCAAGCTTTTACAGTATACAGATTCAACATGAGTCAGAAATCATAACACAATGTCGTTCTCTTCTTCTTACTCCGCAACACGGCACGCTCTCCAGTCTTCTCCCAGCCAGTGAGGTCTTCTCGTAGGTGTGCATGTGCCTAATGGGCACTTCTGCAAAACCAGCCTGGACCACCAACACGCACGCTGTGTGTGAGTGTCCTGCTGGTGTGTATGGTGCAGTCATGGAACCAGGTTGCTTCTGAAAGTCCTAAAGTTCTGCAGCCTGGAACAGCTGGGATCTGCTCCTAGAATGAAACACTGTTTTTATTTTTAACTGAGCTCATGAATAATTCACTGAGCTCTGCTCTTATTGGCTGGTTTACAGTGAGACACCACTGTGATGATCGAACAGAAGCAACATAGACCAAATAAAAAGACCCTCTGTGTAAATAAGCCCCGCCCACATACTATTTAGTTAGCTATACTAGTTATTTAGAGTTTGTTAATATCTAACGTTACCTATACTAGCTACTCTCTTTCATCTGGACATCAAACACAAAGTAGATTAAAGGTGTTTCTGTGAAACTTTCAGTTTAAGATGATCTGCTTCAACCAGCACACAGTGATCCACTCACACAGCATGGCTGCTACTTCCAGTCACTGTTGGAGGTGGTGGTGCTAATAAAGGTGGAGCTGCTCGTCTCTTCAGTCTCTTCAGTGTTGAACGCTGAGCTGAAGCTGCTCCATGGTGTCCGAGTGTTGGAGAAACTGTCCGGAGTGAAACGTACAGACTGCAGAGTTAAAGTTGTTCAGGATTCTGTTAAAGATGTTGGAAGTTCAGCAGCTTGTTTTAGGAATTCTCCGTTCCACCTTAAATGGAGCTGCAGTTACATAAAGGCGTCTGTAGGAGCTGCAGTGTTTAAGGTGGAACGTTAGATGAAGAATGTGGAGAAGAGGATCTTCAGGCTGGTTTAAAGATGAACATGTAGCTCTGACAGTTGGGTTGTTTGTTGGGAAGGAATGAAAAGTGGTGACGTTCTCTTCTCAGTCTGGAACTCTGGATTTCTCCTCATAGTCTCCAGTCTGGTTGTTGTTGTGGTTGTGTGTAAATGTTGGGGGTGTAAATATTAACGAGTCAGTGTAGGATTTGGAGCTCGGCCTGTTTTATCATCCCTCTTCTGTAAAAGCAGGATTTGTATTTGAGGAACAGAGTTTGAGGTTCAGGGTATGTACAGTTCTGAGTACTGAACTCAGTATTACACTATGACGAGGTAACTGCGATACTACATTCATTCACCAGTGAATAGTTGATAGTAGTTGAATAACAAATGACAATATATTACCACTGCATGCTCAGCAGCTCCAGCCAGAGGTGTGACTTTATAAACTATTTTGGTCCAGTTTGGGTGAGACAGTGATTTCTCAGATTTGCTAAAACTTTGTTTTGTAAGTCACTGAGTCACTGTGCTGTGTTAAATCCGTAGTGCCACCATGCTTTCCATTCCTTATGTGGCCCACAGCGCCAATCGGCACCAGCCTGCTAGCATTAAATCATCAGTTGCCGCTGATTATATTTAGCTTAAATGGCCGTTGGCTTCCCGGCTTCCTGCCCCCTTTCACGACTCAGTGTCACCGGGTGCGCGACTCGTGTGGCTGCTGCCTTAGCGAAGGAGTCATAATGGAGCCAAAGACTTTGCATTCATTTACGAAGGAGAGACTGTCTGCATGATCGCAGGGTGTGATAAATAAATACCACGTTCAACAGGAAATGAAAGAAAAGGCAGAACTGTCGCCAGTTTATGTTGAAGTCAAGGCAGTGTGACCCATTAGCAGCTTCTCATGCGTGTCCTGCTCCCTTTGCTTTGCACTCTTACACTAAATAAGAGTTCCAACTGGCTCGGATATACAGTTCTGAGAAAAGGGGCCATCCTGTGATTCTTATATATATATATATAGATAGATAGATAGATAGATAGATAGATAGATAGATAGATAGATAGATAGATAGATAGATAGAGATATATATTGTTGCTGTCCAATGAAAAACAGGTATTTCCAAAATGGTAACTTTACAGGAGAGGCCAAAAACTGTCTTCACTTTCTATGCAAGTCAATGGAACCAGAATTTTTTCCAAGCTATTTTGGAGCATTTCTATTGGTCCACTCATCAATGGAAACGGCAGCTGCTGCATTGAACTGATGTAGAAAAATAGAAATCAACAAAAATGGTGATGCATGTTTTTCATTGGGCATATATATTCTGATATCCACTTATAAACTTTTGGTTTTATGAGCCATAATTAACTATTCCAACAGGCTGTGTTTGTTACTGTATCTTTAAGACTGATATACACTAAACTGCCAATGAATATGAACTTGAGTGGCATCCCATTCTTAATCCATAGGGTTTAATATGATGTCGGCCCAACCTTTGCAGCTATAACACCTTCAGCTCTTCTGGGAAGGCTCTCCACACGGTTTAGGAGAGTGTTTATGGGAATATTTGACTGGAATGTTCTTCCAGAAGACCATTAGTGAGGTCAGACACTGATGTTGGACGAGAAGGTCTGGCTTGCAGTCTCCACTCTAATTCATCCCAAAGGTGTTCTATCAGGTTGAGGTCAGGACTCTGTGCAGGCCAGTCAAGTTCTTCCACAACAAACTCGCTCAGCCATGTCTTTAAGGAGCTGCTGTGTGCACCGGTGGGCAGACATGTTGGAACAGTCCCTAAACTGTCCCAACAAAGTTGGGAGCATGAAATTATCCAGAATCTCTTGGTCTGCTGAAGCATTAAGAGTTCCTCTCACTGGAACTAAGGGGGAGCATATCTCCTGAAAAACAACCCCACACCATAATCCCCCCTCCACCAAACTTTATTCTCGGCGCAGTGCAGTCAGACAAGTACCGTTCTCCTGGCAACCGCCAAACCCAGACTTGTTCATCTGGGGCCAATTTCTCTATCATAAAACAGCATCTCAGACGTCAGACAGTGTGTTTATAACTATTTGCTGTAATAACCTTCTCTGAAGGCGCTTGTAGAGGTGGACGTCTGGTTCCATTCACCACCACTGTTTTTCAACAAGAAGATAAAACATCTCCCAATTACTTTGTTTACATCTTAATGGTTCAGAAACTTTGAAGTGTGGAGTTTCCACATCACCAGTTTAGCTCCGCCCCATTTTGTAGACATTATAAAGTGTCTTCCAACCCAGTGAGATTTTTGAATGAGGCACAGAGCAGAGCTTGTTTACACACTGTCGCTGTCCAATGAAAACCAAGTACCTCCATTGCTTTCCATTAGTTTTCTAGTTCATTTGAACTTGACAGTTATCCATTATGTTGTGTCAACATTTCATGATGAATGGACCAATAAAAATGATTTGAAAAAAACACCTAATCCATTCATTTAGTTGCAAAAATCAGGGACTGTGATGATCAGAACCAAGTATATTGAGGAATTCCTGGAAGCTTGAATTATGAAATTAATTTATTGTAAGGATTTATTGTAAAGATATAGAAAATAAAATCAGCTCACTTTAGACCCAGGTTGTGCATCAAAGGGTTAAAGAGTGTTGAAGGAGACAAACAGACAGACAGACAGACAGTTTGCTCTGCCCCAGAGAACACTGAGATCTCTGTGAGGGCGCTCAGTGCTCCACAAAACCACCAGAACCTCCTCAGCTTGTTGTGTCTGAGTGATATATATACATACAGCTTCATATTTATTCAGCAGTCACGGTATATAAGGGTCTGGAGCTGGACGTCCAGCCGGGTCAGCAGAGAGAAGCTCTGGCTGAGGCTCCAATAAGCTGGAGCACTGTAAACAAACACAAACACCTGGCCGTCCGTCCACGCGCTCAGGAGTATTTATTGAGGATAAATATGGTGGAAATGTTTATTTGATGGTTAACGGAATTCCTTCTCTCTCTCAGGAAACACTGGGATTCCAAGCTGGAAGATCCAACCATGCGGTACGTCGTACACAGAACACATATAATCATATAATCATCACTCTCTTCACTGAACTGACACACTCATCTAATCTCCTCTCTGAGCTCAATTCTTCATCCACATTCTCCTCATACTCTCTCTCTCTCTCTCTTTTTCTCTCTCTTTCTCTTTCTGTCTCTCTTTCTTTCTCTTTCTCTCTCTCTTTCAATCTCTCTCTCTCTCTCTCTCCTCCTACTCTCTCTCTCTCTCTCTCTCTCTCCTCCTACTCTCTCTCTCTCTTTTTCTCTCTTTCTCTTTCTGTCTCTCTCTCTTTCTCTTTCTCTCTCTTTCAATCTCTCTCTCTCTCTCTCCTACTCTCTCTCTCTCTCTCTCTTTTTCTCTCTCTTTCTCTCTCTCTCTCTCCTCCTACTCTCTCTCTCTCTCTCTCCTCCTACTCTCTCTCTCTCTCTCTCTCTTTCTCTCTCTCCTCCTACTCTCTCTCTCTCCTCCTACTCTCTCTCTCTCTCTCTCTCTTTTTCTTTCTCTCTTTTTTCTCTCTCTCCTCCTACTCTCTCTCTCTTTCTCTCTCTCTCCCTCTCTCTCTCTCCTCCTACTCTCTCTCTCTCTTTCTCTTTCTCTCTCTCTGTCTCTCTTTCTCTTTCTGTCTCTCTCTTTCTCTCTCTCTCTTTCTCTCTCTGCCTGTCTGTCTCTCTCTCTCTCTTTCCTACTCTGTCATTCTTTCTCATTGTCTCTCTCTCTTTTCTCTTTCCCTCCTTTCTTTCTCTCTCTCTCTCTTTCTCTCTCTCTTTCCTCTCTCTCTGCCTCTCTCTCTCTCTGTCACTCTCTCTTTCTCTCTCTCTGTCTCTTACTCTCTCTCCACTTTCTCTCTCTCTTTCCTACTCTGTCGTTCTTTCTCTCTCTTTTCTCTCTCCCTCCTTTCTCTCCCTCTATCTTCTGTCTCTTTCTCTCTTCTCTCTTTCTATCTCTCTCTTTTCCCTTCTGTCTCTCTCTCTCTTCTCTCTCTCTATTTATTTTCTTCTTTTACTCATGCCTCTTTCTATCTATACCTTATTCTCTTGTTAACTTTTTTACTCCTTTCTTTCTTTCTTTTTTCCTTTTTTTCTTTCTTTCGTTCTTTCTTTTTTTCTTAATTTCTCCATCTCTGCCTTTGTCTCTGTCTCTCTAACTCTCTCTTCTCTTTCACTCTTTCTCTCTTCTCTCCTTTTCACACTCTTTCTCTTTTACTCTTTCTCTCCATCTCTCCATTTCTGCTTTCCTCTCTGTTTCTGTCTCTTCCTCTTTTACTCTCTCTATTTCTGCTCCTTTCTTCATGTCTCTCTTCCTTTCCAATTCTGTTTATCTGTATCTCTTTTCTCTATTTTGTCTTTCCTTCTTTCTTCACGGCATTCACTTTCTTTCTAACTCCTTCACTTTGACCTTTTCTCTCTATCATTCATTTCTGCCTTCCTCTGCTTTTCCATCTCTCTTCCACTCACTCTCATGCTTTCTCTATCTATTTCTGTTTCTCTCTTTCCTCCTTTGCCTTTCTTTCTCACTCTTTCTACTTCTCTTTCGCTGTCTCTGTCTCTCTCTTCCCTTGCTTTCCTTTTTCTCTCTTTCTACTTCTGTCTTTTTCTCTCCTTCTTTTTCAATCTTTCCTCTCTTTCACTCCTGCTGTCTCTCTCTCTCTCTCTCTCTGCAGGTCTATGGTCAGTAAGAAGGGTTACTGGGTGGAGAAGGTCCAGTGTTTGGGCACTGAGAACTCATTTGCACAGTGCCAGGCTCAGCTGTCCATCCCCCGTAACGAGGTGCCGTGTAACGGGGGCATGCACGCCGTGGTGCGCTGTGTACCTGGACCGCAGTTCTCCCGACTCTCCGCCTCCGGGCAGCCCCAAGCCCCGGCTTCATCACAGGTCAGCACAGTCCAGTACTTCAGATCAGTATCTCCCTGTTACGTCCAGCTTCTCTCATTCTATTGGTCCATGAACCATGAAGCACCTGACTTCACTCAGTGATGGAGGTTTTGTCCGTGTCTGAGAGCAGGCGGTGCGCCTGAAGTCTGGCCCCAGGCTCGGAGAGGGCCGAGTGGAGGTGCTGAGGGACGGGAAGTGGGGGACCGTGTGTGATCACCTCTGGGACCTACCAGCAGCCAGCGTGGTCTGCCGAGAGCTGGGCTTCGGCACGGCCAAGGAAGCCCTCAGAGGTGCACTCATGGGCCAAGGTAGGACATCATGTACTACTTAGTTTGCTCTCCCAGTGCTGGTCAGTTCCTCATCCAAGACTTTGGATTCTATTCTATTCCAGAATTTGTCAACATCATATGCTATTCATTTGAGTTCCTACGTTTGAAGAGATGTTAATGACAGTAACGTCAAATCCACTCCATGAAGTCTTCTCCAGACTTCCAATGGGGTCAAGGTGGTCATATAACGTTCCTGGGCCTTGACCTGACCAACTGAAGCCCCCCAGATCATAACACTACCTCCAGAGGCTTGTACAGTGGACACTATGCACAATAGGCTCATCTCTTCATGAGCTTCCCTTCTTACCCTGACGCTCTCATCACTCTGGGATAGGGTCAGTCTGGACTCATCAGACCACATGACCTGTTTTCATCATCCAGTCTTTACACATCCTTCAAACTGAAGCTGATTAACTTCACTAACAAGTTTCCACACAGCTGTTTAGTCCCAATTCTGTAAGTTTGTGTGGAAACGATCTTATTATCACTATTATCAATCAATCAACCTTTATTTAATCTCAGAGTACATTGAGGGTGGCCCTTATTTACAATGTAGCCGAGCATTATACACTGTAAGGGGAATTGAAAAAATAAAATAAAAAGACCCAGCATTTTAATAAGATGTAGATACAAAATATTATAAAATAAAATAAGATATAAAACAAATAAGACATTTTTTAAAAGTAGGAATTAATAAAATCATAGGTAAGAAAATCTAAGGTAATAAAAATAATAAAGACTACAGATAAATAAATAAAACTAAATACATAAAACGGTAAAATGTAAGTAAACAATAACTAAGAACAAAAAAATAAAATAAGAAAACAATAAGAAAGATAAAAAGAAAGCAGCTAAAAAACAAGATTAAAAAGGAAATTAAAGTTAACTAAAAATGTGGAAGTTAACTAAAAATGTAAAAAAATATATTTAAATTATTAAACACAGTCGTGACTTCTGCTGTCCATGTTTTACCTTCACTGAGCGTTTAAGTGATCTCAGGTCACACATTTCTTCTGTGAAGTTGAGGTTCTTCACTCTAACAGGTGTTAATGATGTGCTGGTCAGTTCTGAACTCAGCTCCAGTCATTCCAGCAGCTTCTCCTTAGTTGTTTTCTTTTCTGGATGCTGGACAATAATTTGATCTGTTTCTGAAACACAGTAAGATCTTTCTCCATGACCAGGATACGTTCTCCTACATGGTAGTTTAAGGAATGTGAAGCTACTCGCTGTATCAGTTAGAGTTAAAGGAACTGGAAAGAGTTAAAAGATAAAACGGGAAAAAGAAAGTCAAAGTGAGCAAATTGACCTTCCAAGACTGGACTTCAAGCAATGATTGAAAGACACTGAGAAAATGAGACTCCTAGAAACCACCTGGAACACTTGGTATCCCCCACCAACACCATCCCCTTCAGATACACAGCACTTATAGCTTTCATCATCCTCCACTCCTGCTTCAGATCTAAAAACATCCACAGGTGTTTCTAAGAGAGAGAGGGAATGTTTTCGTGATGTTCTCTGAAGCCACTCATCCATGTGGAAGACCCTCTCAACCGATTTGGGCCTGAATCCATCCTTGCAGATCATGTACACCATACACGTCTTCTCTGGGGCGGATGGGATATTCCAGCAAGACAATAAGACACGTCCCACGACCAGAAATGTCCCACATTTGTTGGAAAAGCTGACCAAGACTTCTAATTACTACCCTGGACCCCTAATTCTTCAAACTTGAACCCAACTGAGCATCTGTGGGACCACCTGGATGGTGGTGTTGGCTCTATGGATCCTCCTCCAGCAGCTGTGGGATGCACTGCAGTCAGCATGATACCTCCAGATACCTGTGACCACCTACCAGGACCTTATTGAGTCTCCCAGTCCGTCTAGCTGCTGTCCATATGGCACACGGTGGTCACTCTGGTGGTAATACTAATATGACTTCACTAAGGGAGTCCTGTAAACCCTCTACTTCCTTTTGTCTTTGTTTCTGAGTGCCGTCTGGAACGGGGAATAAACTCATCATGCAGATACAATGACGCAACACTGTCTGGACCATGGCCACTTCCTGCAGCAAGCAGGCGACCCCAGCTTCTCCTTCAGCCATAAAATGACAAAGCGAATGTTGAAGGTTCAAAGAGGCCAGTTACATCCGCCTAAACAGCTCTGGAGCAGACAGAAACACTGGCTCGGCCAAATAGACAAAGCTAACCAACTAAATGCCTGTTGTAAAGGCCGTCGAGTGAAGTGGCGGGGGTTGTTTATCACATGGTTTCCACTGTTGTGGAGGACGTTACCCATGACCACGTAGGCCTGGACCATGCTAATGCTGAGCAGTCCTCCAGATAACTTGACTTGTATCTCAGTTCTGCTCAGTTTTACTTACTGTACTCGGTAGATGGTGCCACCAGCAGCCCTTTATTGGTCGATCTCAACCCCCTCTACTACTTTTGTGTGAAAGAAGCAATTCACGTATGGTCGCTATCCAAAGAAAAAACTCAAATTTTTTCCATTTTTATTTTTCTACATTGTTTAAAAGAAAGGTAAACTGTTTACATTGTGTGAAAATTTCATGATGAGTGGGCCAATGGAAATGCTTCAAATAGGCTTGGAAATATGTCTGGTTCTATTGACTTCCATTGAAAGTAAAAACAGTTTTTGTCCTCTCCTGTAAAGTTGACATTTTATAGATACCCTCTCTGGATAGTGATGATATGCTGTGAGGATTTGATTGCATATTAGTGAGGTCAGGTACTGATGTGGAACATTGCTGTGAGGATTTGATTGAGTGTTAGTGAGGTCAGGTACTGATGGTGAACATTGCTGTGAGGATTTGATTGAGTGTTAGTGAGGTCAGGTACTGAGGTTGAACATTGCTGTGAGGATTTGATTGAGTATTAGTGAGGTCAGGTACTGATGTTGGAACATTGCTGTGCAGATTTGATTGAGTGTTATTGAGGTCAGGTACTGATGTTGAACATTGATGTGAAGATTTGATTGAGTGTTATTGGGGTCAGGTACTGATGTTGGAACATTGATGTGAAGATTTGATTGAGTATTAGTGAGGTCAGGTACTGATGTTGAACATTGCTGTGAGGATTTGATTGAGTGTTAGTGAGGTCAGGTACTCATGGTGAACATTGCTGTGAGGATTTGATTGAGTATTAGTGAGGTCAGGTACTGATGTTGGAACATTGCTGTGCAGATTTGATTGAGTGTTAGTGAGGTCAGGTACTGATGTTGAACATTGCTGTGAGGATTTGATTGAGTGTTAGTGAGGTCAGGTACTGATGTTGGAACATTGCTGTGAGGATTTGATTGAGTGTTATTGAGGTCAGGTACTGATGTTGGAACATTGCTGTGAGGATTTGATTGAGTGTTATTGAGGTCAGGTACTGATGTTGAACATTGCTGTGAGGATTTGATTGAGCATTAATGAGGTCAGGTACTGATGTTGAACATTGCTGTGAGGATTTGATTGAGTGTTAGTGAGGTCAGGTACTGATGTTGAACATTGCTGTGAGGATTTGATTGAGTGTTAGTGAGGTCAAGTACTGATGGTGAACATTGCTGTGAGGATTTGATTGAGTGTTAGTGAGGTCAGGTACTGATGTTGGAACATTGCTGTGATGATTTGATTGAGTGTTATTGAGGTCAGGTACTGATGTTGGAACATTGCTGTGATGATTTGATTGAGTTTTATTGAGATCAGGTACTGATGTTGAACATTGCTGTGAGGATTTGATTGAGCATTAATGAGGTCAGGTACTGATGTTGAACATTGCTGTGA
The DNA here is from genome assembly GCA_021613375.1 of Megaleporinus macrocephalus. Classification (NCBI taxonomy): domain Eukaryota; kingdom Metazoa; phylum Chordata; class Actinopteri; order Characiformes; family Anostomidae; genus Megaleporinus; species Megaleporinus macrocephalus. Next base: position 30,989,069 of record CM038728.1, on the reverse strand, counting down.
GGATTTGATTGAGTGTTAGTGAGGTCAGGTACTGATGTTGGAACATTGCTGTGAGGATTTGATTAGTGAGGTCAGGTAGTGATGATGAACCTAGATCCTCTCATTGTTATTGGCCCAGAGCTGAAAGGTTTAAGGTGTTGGAGCCTAAAGTCTGTTCTAAATCTGATCTGTAGTCAGTGGAGTTGTGGGCAGATAAGCCAAACTGGTCCCACTTCATTTCCACGTTTCATAAAGTTAAAGGGAAACTCCACCCGTCTTTCAGCTCGGTCACTCAGGGTGGTTTGTTCTAAAATGGTTCATCGTAGAAAAATGTACTGACTCAGACTTTCTTTTACAGTAGTGGTGATAGGAACCAGGGGTTGTTATGTCTACAACACAAATATAGACATTTTATTTATTATCGAATCCAGCAGTGAAGCTACACGCGTCCTCTGAAGTTTCATACGGAATGTTGATGATGGGAAAATCTGGAAAAGCTGAAAACAAAATTTTAAACCATTTTGGCTAAAAGGCTGTACATATAGCATTAAACAGCCTCTCGGGCATCAGACAGCGTGAGGGAGCTTTTAGAGGTGGACGTCTGGTTCCATTCACCACCACTGTGAACAGCTCTGACTCTATGACTTTCTCTAGAGCTGAGAATTTCCCACCAAACCACTCTGAATGATTCTGTTTCTTTCTCATAGTTTTAATTATACATATATTATATGAAAAAGTGGTGGAGTTTCCCTTCAATGTGTTGTAAATTGTCATTTGGTTCAATTCAAAACACCAAGACACTGAAATAATGAAGAACGTCTTTAAAGGATGTTGAACATTGCTGTGAGGATTTGATTGAGTATTAGTAAGTCCAGGTACTGTTGTTGAACATTGCTGTGAGAATGTGATTGATTGAGTACCAGTGATGTCAGGTAGTGATGATGAACTGAGATCTTCTCATTGTTATTGGTCCAGAGCTGAAAGGTTTAAGGTGCTGTTGTTAAGATTGAGATTGCAGTGAAGTGCAAGTGATGCGTCCAGTTGCTCAAACTCCTCAAGCTTCTTCATGCTGATGATGAAACCCTTTAAATGAAGGGTGCCCTACGCTCCGCTCTACGACTGTCAGGCCATGGTGGAAGGTTTGCTGTGATCTAGATCTTCTAAACTACAACGTGTAATGTTGACCATTAGAAGATTTTTAAAAGACTCAAAGTTCAGTACAGTCCAGTTAGAGGAGATCTCCTTAGGCCAAGGTCAGGACCATCATCACTGATTCAGTGGTGTATCCTGTTTACTGAAGTAGTCTAGTATCAGCATCTTATACCATCAGCTACTGAAACACATCCCACATACCGTTCAGTATATTTACTGTTTAAATGCTGAACTGAATGAATTATTTAAACTTCTAATAAATGTTTTTTACTCACTTCAATAAAAACAAGAGCTACAATTCTCCAACTCGCTTTGTTCTGCTCCGCCTCTTAAAATAAGCACTGTCAGAATTAAATCTCTCTCAGTAGTTTATCAGTTTGGGTCCAACGTCTGGGTTCAGACCCGAACCGTGGTCCGCCTATTAGTGACCTCTTTTAAGGGTGGTCTTACATAACCCCTTTAATAGTATCTCCTTACTGGCTTCCTGTTATGTGTAGGATCCAGTTTTAAATTCAGTACAGCTTTAGAGTAAGACTACCCTTATACAGGGTTTAAATCCATTCATAAAATTAGTAATCAATATTAATGGTTATAAGATAAGTCATAAACGATTTGCAAAGTATCAATAAACTGCCATAACACATGAAAAGTGGGCTGATATATATATATATATATATATATATATATATATATATATATAATGCTCACAATTTTATTCATGACCTAACTAATAACCAGTAGCAAACTCAGGAAAGGCCTTGATTGATTGATTGATTGATTGACTGATTAAACCATTAATAAACACTTTATAAAAGTAGTTATATTCAGTTCTTGCTCTTCATGTCAGGCTGATCTACTTTATTCTCTCTCATTCGTCAGCTCGCTGTCTTATATTAAATAAGCTCAGTTTACTGTCTGCCCTATGTACCCGGTTAAAGCCCAGTGATGATCTATGTTTCTGAGGCTGTAGCATCTAAATTCCTTCTTTAGGGTCTATTGATTCTGTAGATTCACAGCAACTAAAGACGCGTGTGGTGGAAATAAATGCAAGAGAGCGATGGTCATATTATTCAAGTAGCTTTTATTGAGAGTCCTTTAAACCATACCGTACGGCACCGTTCACCATACAGTCAACAAAGAACTCTGAACCTGAACCCCTTCGTATCTGACCTTTTAAGGCTGGTGGATTTAGAGTAGACAATGAGAAATGAGACATGAGCTGTTGCACCTCCAGTTCCTGTGGTTTTGGTTACGTTCTGTGGTCTGAACATGTAATACTCCGTACCGCTCACTTAAAGACAAGGTGCTCAGAAGTTCAGCTCTAGGTGGGGATGTTACTCCAAAAAGCAGTCTACAGTCTACAAATGACTGAGATACACACAAAGCTGCCACACCAGGGCTGTGTAGTGGCAAGAACCTGCCGATATAATACGTATACAATTCGTGATTCAATATATCGTGATGTACTGCGATACTGCAAGCAAAGTGATCTACTGTTAAAACTACTATTACAACACACCACTGTATGAACAGGTTTATCAATGCCTACAATAGCACTGCGTCCTTGTGCTGCTTGTTAATGTTGGAGTGGAGCTGAAAATGGATTACAACACTGCCATCTAGTGGTCAGAGGTTTAAACACAACATACAATGATTCACTGTCTGTCAGAATCTGTGTATCGATACTGTGTTTTTGAGAATCGATACATTATCACCAAACATAATATCCTGATATTTGATATTTCAATATATTTATATGCCTAATATGCACACAAGGATTAACAATGGTTACAAGTATATACGCAAAGGGGCATAACAGTAATGTATACAAGAGTAATATAGGCTTATGAGAGATATAAGAGTAATATAAACCATGAGTTAAACTATAAACTTCTCCTCTTTTTCTTTATAAAGCGAAGTTCGAGTAATCTACGTTTTATGCAGTGTCTATTTCTGTAAAATTGATTTTAGCAGCACTTTTTTATGTACCTTTGACATAAAGAGCTGTACAGAAGGCCTTTACGGCAAACGTTCATATAAAAGGTGTGCTATAAATCAGCTTTCCTGACTGGCTTTTACTCACTGCTACGGCAATGCTCGCTGCCTGAGTTTCTCCGGGCGGTAATGAAATGCAGGGCCTCCTGCTGGTGTCTGTGGGTGACGTGATGTTTCCTGCTCTCTGCGCCGAAACTGGAAGTCCAATTAGGATCAAAGTCGAGCGCTTAAGAAAACAAATACGTTTCAAAACCCGCCACGTCCCCGCACGCCTTTAGGTCCAGCCTTTCCTTTGTTTCTGTTTTGGCCCGGTTTGTAAGCACCATTTGACCTGAAAGGGTCCATTTGACGCCAATCCTGCATTTGGCTCATTTCAGGGAGGTTAATTGTGCGCACTGTATGCTGGGATAGTAAAAAAATAAAGAAATGGCTGGAATGTGTCACATTGAAAGTTTTGAACTCTGAACTATGTGTGTGTGTGTGTGTGCACTGCTGCTGTTTAGGAGCTGCTGGATTATACGTGTGCTAACAATACGCTCCATTCATGCGCTGGAGGCAGATCACTGAGTGGTGTAAAAGAGGGGTCCAGAATAAAAGGGCCCACACATTCACAGCGGGCTCATCCCGGTGACCTAATTGCACACTAAATTACAGGGATTCCTGTCTTCACAGACACTGTTTCCCGTCTTGCGGCCCGGCCCGGCCCCGTGTTTCTATTTTGAAGTATTAAACCGTGCACCCGGCTTTGGTGTGTAATTTCGTCAGCCTGAACGCACACGCGCTTCCCCCCGGCGTCCACATCACAGCGGCCACTCCTGGTTTTTGATCTGTTGCTCTTGTGAGCGGGCCAGCGAGTGGCCCCGGCCAAGCACAACGCACTAATGGCTATTTCGAGCTGTTAAACAGGGGCCTAATGCCCGGCGTTGAAAAGGGCCGTAACTGGGCTCTTGTCCGAGCGCGGTTCCATGTCATTAGACACTGCACGTGATCATGCAGAACACACACACACACACACACACACACACTTACAAAGGCCTGCTTTCTCTCTCTCTCTCTCTTTCTCTCTATTTTTCTTAAAATAATAATAAAAAAACAAAACATTTATTAAAACAAACAGACACCAGACAAACACCTATACACCACCCAATGCCGCCCCAATCCTAGTCCCCACAGCCCCCTGGAACTTCCACCCAAGTCATATATATATATATATATATATATATATATATATATATATATATATATATATATATATAATTTTTTTTTTTTTTTTTTTTTTTTTTATTCTGATGTCACAATGCCATTATAATTAGTACTTTCCAAATACTGTAAAAGGGGATGCCAAATTTTATGGAATTGCCCACATCTATCATTTAGGATGAATCCTATTTCCTCCAGGTGTAGAAGTTTTATCATTTCTTTTAACCATACTTTAGCAGATGGGACCCTTAATACAATTTTCTTTGCTACAATAATGGTATAGGATACTAGCTGCTCCTCAGATGTCCCTACACTACCAATAATGGATCAGGTTGTAAAACCTTGTCTGAAACTATAGATAGTGTTTGGAAAATTGTAACCCAAAAATGTGTTAATTTGGTACAGAATGTGAAGCTGAGTAGCAGTGTAGCTTCTTCAAGCTGACATTTGTTCTTTCTCTCTCTTCTCTTTTAAAGAACACACTGTTCTGCATTGAAATGATCTGAATGTGTCCACACTATAAAAACACACTGGTAGTGAGTGGGAAGTGAGTCGACACACAGCAGTTGTGTTAATGTAACATATGTTATTGACGTGCAGCCGGTAGCCAACCATGACTCTCCATCCTCTTGGCCAGCACACGCGCTGAAAGGTGCCGGCTTTCGGCAGCATGCACCCCCAGACCCTCTTTGGCGTACCCAACTCCAGGTGGTCTGTACTGCTGTGGCATTGGTGCACCAAATGAGGTGGGGGGCTTAGACTCTAAAAGTTTCTCGATGAATGGACCAATAGAAATGCTCCAAAATCACTTGTAATAAAAAATAAAATCTCTTTACTAGGGCTGTGTATTGGCAAGAACCTGGCGATACAATACATATCATGATACGGCGGTCACGATTCAATACGTCAGAGTGATATATAACGATTTTTCAAATCCTACTATTAAAACACACCACTGTATGAACAGGTTTATCAATGTTTACAATAGCATTGCTTCCTTGTGCTGCTTGTTAATGTTGGAGTGGAGCTAAAAATGGATTATAACACTGCCATCTAGTGGTCAGAGGTTTAAACACAACACACACTGATTCACTTTCTGCCAGAATCTGTGTATCGATACTGTGTGTTTGAGAATCGTTACAGTATCACCAAACATAATATCCCGATACTCGATATTTAGATATTTTCTTACACACTTACTCTTTACACTAACTTACATTGAAGTTTTCTTGCTACATAGATGGTTTAATATGTTTAATCTTAGATATATATGAATGCTGTCCAAAGAAAAAGAAAGTTTCTTCATTTTTAATTTTTCAACATTTGAACACGACAGCTGCTCTTTATATCCTGTGACAGTTTCATCATGAGGGGACCAATAGAAATGCTCCAAACTCACTTACATTGAAAATTAAAGACTTGATATTTTTGCTTCTCCTGTAAAGTTACTATTCAGGAGAGACAGCTTTTTCTCTGGACAGCCATGCTATGTTAATTACGCATGTGGTCTCAGGTGAATCTAATAGCCCTATTAATACGGTTTGTATTCGTAGTCAGTTTTCTAGAACGTCCAAAAGGCCTAAAGTAATGTTGTTCTCTCAAAGTTGGTTCCACTCAGAGTCAATCAAAGCATGATCGTTTGAGTCCTCTTTCTAATTTTGTTGGTAGTTAATCTAACGTATAAGACCCTCAGTTCTAAAGTCCTAAACATCTGGGGAGCTCGCTTGGCTGTATGCACCTACATACATTGGAACCGGTGGGGTGGAATGGGGGGGGACATGTCCCACCCAGTAACAGAAACAGGTAGATTTGCACCCTCCCAAAAAAATTAAACCACAGAAAAAGTTGAAAAATGTTTCAAAAGTTTTATTTTAAAAGCACGTTTTAGCAGCCTTCGTAATTCACACGCTGTGTTTGTTGTTAGCATCTCTGGTTGTTGGGTGGTCTTTGGGTCTTTTACTTCGTTAAGGCTTGTGTTGGGATGCCTGTTCAGAAACATCCTGCAGTCAGCAGCTTCACTGACTCGAGCTCTTGCCTCACTGGAGCGCTGTGTAGCTCACGCCAGCTTTAAACGTGAGGTCAGTGATGAGACCAGTGAACAGCAACGAGGACAATATATACTACAATAAACCAGCTTTAGTATAATGTGTTGTTATGGTAACAGACTAGGAGGGGTTGGGTTAGCTAACGTTTATATTAACTTTAGTCAGAAAGTACTCTAAAACGTAAAGTTACATTACTCTCTGGCCACGCCCCCAAACTGCAGACTGCTACTACACTACATATGTAAATAATAAAATATAATAAATAAAATTAATAAATGAATTAATAAGTAAAAGAAGTCCAGTGTTAGAAGTGCTGTCAGTAGTCAGTATGTAATGTTACAGAGGGTGCTGTTTGGGACACAGCCTTACTGTCTATTAATGTTAGTCTAGTCTAGGAAACCTCTACATACATTTATTTGTAATTTCAATAGAGGATAATATATGTTTTTTGGCTATATATGTATATAATCCAGACATTGCATGTATAATTAAAAAGTTTGCTGATAACAGTAGCATGTAATGTGGAGTATCTAGTTTAGTTTGTAAAGTGAGCTTTAATTGGATTTATCTAATTATAATCAGACGTACAGATAATGTTATATTTTGTTTATTTATTTGTAATTTACTGTAATTCCACTAATGTTGTTCTACGTCACTATACATACAGTGATTTACTACCTTACCTACAGTGGAATCAGCTAATAGATAATATTTAGGGGATAGGGTGGGCTTTGATTTATATTAGCAAATGTGTCCCCCCCAATGTCAAACTCATTCCTAAACCCTTGCCTACATACCACAGAGGAAACAATCCCGTCTGGACAGTTCAGCGTTGGACATTTCAAAAGCTTCATTTAACACTATTGTGTAATTGTTATGTGTGACCACCTTTCCATGTGTGTTTGTGTCGTGCAGGTACTGGTCCGATCCACATGAACTCAGTGCAGTGTACAGGCCGAGAGAGCTCCATCACCAAGTGTCAGTTCCAGCCGGTTCCTCTCAGGACCTGCAAGCACACCCAGGATGTTTCTGTACGCTGCAATGTCCCCAAGACTGGCCTGGAAGCCACGGTGAGACGGTCACTCTCACAAGAACACCTGCAAAATGTTGTTTATGGATGCTCTACAAAGACAGGAAGTACCCGTTATTGTAATTCACATTATTATGACCAGCTAATGTCCAGAGTGCCCGCCATCTGCAGCACGAACAGCAGCTAGACGGACTGGGAGACTCAGTAAGGTCCTGGTAGGTGGTCACAGGTATCTGGAGTCATGCTGACTGCAGTGCATCCCACAGCTGCTGGAGGGAGCGTGGAGGAGGATCCATAGAGCCAACTCCACCATCCAGGTGGTCCCACAGATGCTCAATTGGGTTCAAGTCTGGGGAATTAGGGGTCCAGGGTAGTATCTAGAAGTCTTGGTCAGCTCTTCTAACCAATGTGGGACATTTCTAGTTTTGCTGGCAGACTCAACTCAGTTGAGAGTGTTCTCCACATGGATCAGTTGATCATGTCATGGAAGCATTCTCCAAATCAGAAAGCTGCCGTCAAAAGTAAGAAATGGTCATAATAATTTGTCAGAACACTTTGGATCGACATTCACTGTAATGTATCTTGATGGTTTGGAGTCTGATTTCACGCCAGCCACATGATAGATCTGTATCTGTACAAAACTGGAGGAAGACTCCTTCAACTCCTTCTACTTCCCAACATCAGGGCCTTCTGGTGGCCATCGGTATTAAATAAACCCCATTATCATGAGTCTATGAGCTGTCTGTCTTGACTGTAGAGTTCCTGAGAAACTGGGATCCAAGAGTATGTTGAAGTATTGTGGGATATGATGAGTCGCCCATAGTTGTAGTAGACACATTTTACTAGAGCTATTAAAACACACCACTATATGAACAGGTTTATCAATGTTTACAATAGCATTGCACCCTTGTGCTGCTTGCTAATGTTGGAGTGGAGCTGAAAATGGATTACAACACTGCCATCTAGTGGTCAGAGGTGTAAACACAACACACACTAGTTCACTTTCTACCAGAAATCTGTGTATTGATATTGTGTTTTTGAGAATCGATACAGTATCGATAATATCCCGATATTCGATATTTCAATATTTTTTTACACCCCTACATTTTGGCCACTTTTCGCACCAATTAAGTTCTATAGAATTTCACTTTCCAGATTGCTTTCCCATTGTCCCATTGAAGCTGGGATAGTGAAGCTCAGTACATGCTTCCTGTGAGACATGTGAAGCACCGACAAGTCATTTCTGAACACTTGGCTCATGCAAGCTCACTTAAAGGCTGCACAAGTGGACATTTGATTTGGCTGCCAAACCCCCTAACCAATCAGTAATTTGGTAATTAACATTAATTAAAAGGCTAATATCAATATTTTCCTCTATTTGTTTTATAAAGAAATTTGAAATAGCATATATATGTTGTCAAAGTTTCACTCGTGCCCCAGTCTATCCATATATGGAAACTAACTGTTTCTGTGATGTCACAAATACCAACATATATACATATATGCTGTTCAGCCTATAGCTGTTTAGGCCCACCCCCACATTAAAAAGTGACCATTATCTCTGTCTCTCTCAGGTGCGGCTGGCAGGTGGACGGGAGGCTGCGGAGGGCAGGGTGGAGGTGTTGATGGAGGTGGACGGAGTTCAGCGCTGGGGTTCCGTGTGCAGTGAGAACTGGGGCATTAATGAAGCCATGGTGGTGTGCAGACAGCTGGGCTTCGGGTTTGCCTCCAGAGCCCACCAGGTATGGACCACACCTGTCCATTCATAGGACACGTCCACTAGAAACTGATCTCTCAGTGAAATCTGAGCAAAACAAACCACTTCCACGCTGTTTATTCTGTTTATTAATGGAGGGGAACGCAAAACTTCAGCTCAGGTTTTTCAACTTCTGGTCGCCGGAACAAAAGATTATATCTCCAAATGGAAATTTTAAATGATCAAAATAGAGATTTAGTTTTCTCTGGATAGAAGTAATGTGTGTGTGTGTGTGTATATATATATATATATATATATATATATATATATATATATATATATATATATATATATATATAACAGCTTTACTTTGCTAATTAGTTTATTAAACTGTAAATACTGTTTTCTTCATGTTTCTTCCTCCAGTCTGAGGGAGTTTTTCTTGCCACTGTTGCCTCTGGCTTGCTCACTGGCTATATATATGTTGTAACTGTCTGCTTTGTGACAACATTGTTGTGAAAATTGATCAAATCAACATTTCATGATGATTTGACCAATAAAAATGGTTCAAAACTGCTTTAAACAAAATTATTAACTTGTATTAATTATTAAAATTCTATTAACTTATTAAGTGTTTTAACTTAAAAAAGAGTATTTTTGTTCACTGTATTTTTTGTATTAATTATTTTATTATTATTATTATTATTATTATTATTATTATTATTATTGCTTTTATTTATATATTTATATAATCCAAATATAATCAAATATAGAAATATTTATGTAACAGATGTATATGTAAGTGCCCTTGAGCAAAACACCTAACCCTGAACTGCACCCCAGGTAGTGTGGATGGGGCTGCCCCTCTCAAGAACCCGTAAATGCTGACACCACTACATAGAACACAAAAGAACAAAGCGTCAGACAGTAAACAGAGGAAAACAAACACAGACACAGCTTAGAGAAGCCTGGACGGAATAGTAGTTCAGGTTTGTGGAAGGTTTTAGTTTATCTATCCAGCTTGTAGTGAAGACCGCGTCCACTCAGGGCAGCTCATGAATCCTTCCTAAGCGAGTGTGTGAGAACGAGTGTGTTTCCTCCGACTGGAACTCATTTATTTGGTTTGATTTGTGACATTTCCTCTCTCGGCCTAGTGCAGCTCTGCAGCTTTGTTTATCTGCTGCGTGCATTTGTTTTTCAGCGCTCCGTTATTTCCCATGCTGAAGGTAATTGCAGGCTTCCCATGAAACGTCTCCACACTTTCAGGGAAAAGAAGCAAGGAAAGTAGCAAACGCGGAGAGAAAACAAACTCTAAATAGCTCTTTGTTGCGAGCGTTGGACGTGGACGCCGTTAGCGCTCTTATAAAACTGGATTTATAACGGCCCGCGGAAGGGAAAGCAGGAAAAACGTGATAAGATCCATTGAATGCCACTAATCGTAGCCCTCCATTAGACAGCATGCTGCTCTATAAATTCCAGGAAGGAGCTCCAGTTTGTGTAGAGCTGTAGTTCTGTGGGTCTTGTTTTGAAATCCAGTCCGCAGGGACCCTTGGCCAGGCCTGGTTTTTCTTGTATACAGTTCCTAACACGTTACCTGATGCAGGTAATTGTCCCTCTGTAAACCCCTCTTATCTGACTCTGGATCTGGATCTGGGTCTTTGTTGTGGGGTAGCTGTGTAGTTGTTGTTATTGTGTAAGGTGTGTTTGCAGAAAACATCTTCACTCATAAACCCATAAAGTGGCTTTACACCATAAAACTTCCATGCAACTAGCCGCAAGTTATTAGTTGCATGCAACATTCACAAAGATGCATGCAACCCTCTTAATTTTATATATATATATATATATATATATATATATATATATATATATATATATATATATATATATATATATATATATATATATATATATACACACACACACACGCTTATGAACACACACACTAGGGGGCAGTGAAACACCCACATATATACACACGCTTATGAACACCCACACTAGGGGGCAGTGAAACACCCATATATACACACACGCTTATGAACACACACACTAGGGGGCAGTGAAACACCCACATATACACACACGCTTATGAACACACACACTAGGGGGCAGTGAAACACCCACATAGACACACTAGTGAACACACACAGACACTAGTGAACCCCACACACTAAGGGGCAGTGAAACACTCACATATACACACACACACACTCACACACAAAGGGGCAGTGAACACACATTGCCCCGAGTGCTGAGCCCTATCCACAGTACCTGGGGAGCAGTTGGAGGTTAGGTGTCTTGTACAAGGGCACTGCAGTCGTGTCCTGTTGGTGCTGGGCATTGAACCAGCAACCTTCCGGTCACAAGGCTGGTTCCCATGTTGATCATTTTCATGTCTTGTTACTAGATTTTAGATGCAAGCTCTCATTCCTATGTTCTATGTTCTGCCAATTAGGAGACGTGGTTCTGGCCAGGCAACCCAGACTCCGAGCAGATCATACTGAGTGGAACTCACTGTATTGGCACAGAGATGTCCATCCAGCAGTGCCGGAGGAACGGACAGGTGTACTGTCCTCGTGGGAGCGGAGGCAAGGCCGCCGGTGTCACCTGTATGGACAGTGAGTGTTTTAAATAAGAGCTACAAGCAGACACAACCTTTCAGTCCACTACTATCTATTAAACTAAATATCTCTTAAATTCACTTTTTCCTAAACTTAACCACAATGATCAACTTGGTTGATTGAAAATGCTATGTTCATATACACTACCGCTCAAAAGTTTCAGATCACTTTAGAATTTCATTTCATGCAGTTTTCATGCAATTCATGCAATTATCATGCAATTTTAAAGAATAAAAATGTTTGTATTAAAGCCTATTTTTGTATAGAGGCTTATTTAGTCTTATTATCAGTAATTCTCAGTCCTCTGTCTAAATCTCCTGGTACGGCCGCCAATCCAAGTTAAGGATGTTATTGGACTAATTGGTTGTTAGGACACTCTTGATCAATTGTGATGCACAGCTGAAAAACATTCTACTAATAAGTGAGTATAAAAGGGAGAACAACATTCTAGGTTAGTTTAGTATCTGAAGATCAGCAGTTGATGGCTTGCTGACCGACTCACAATGACCAGAAAGAAACAACTTTCTTTAGAGACCCGTCAGTCCATTGTTGTGTTAAGGAAGAAGATACTCCATTGAAAACAAGAACATTTCACTGTGATCCCAAACTTTTGAGCGGTTGTGTACATATATGCTATGCTATCTGTAAAAATCAAGCAGGTTTACCTTCTGTGTTCTTCACAAGAACCTAACTGATGGATCAATTGACTGATGATATCATCAATTTTGTGGTGTTAATGGAAACAGAGTTAATAATGTGCTAATAGTGTTTGGGCTGTTGCATTTCCAGGATTTAAACTAGTCAATCAGGCGACAGTTAAACTCATATGTATACATGCACAGTTCCTGTTCTTAACAAATATACAAGCACAAAGTTATAATTTTCTTATTACTCAACCACAATTTCACCAGATTGTACACTCAAACCACACCAGGGCTGGTATTACTCTAGCTAGGCCACAGTAGACTGCTTTCGGTTACTGTTTCATAACTGTGATTTGGTCAGTGGATGTTGAAGACCAAGTTTTGCAGGAGCTCTGGTAAAAACACACCAGCAAACACATAGATGTGTGAACTGCTTCTAATCTACATACACATAAAATACAGTAAAACCCAACAAGGTACAGTAAACACGAGCCTGGAACATTGAAAGTTCCCGTTTCAACTTAAACGGGGCAGCAGTTACATTCTAAAGGCTAACCATGGGTTCATACTAGCAGGTGACCGAGCGAGAAGCAACCAGTACGAGACTTGTAGTCGTGACTTAGTGACAAGTTGAGTTGAGACTTTTCCTCAACTTTATGCAAATGAACTATGACGCAGTCATAAGCGACAGTCTATGATTGGCTTCAGCAAATTCATTGAATCAGTTGTAGACTCGGGGGGGTCTTCTTCTACTCTCTGAATGTTATGTTCCTGTCAACACCTTGGTTGTGAATATGGTGTTACACACATACATGCGACAGTGAGAGTGACATCACACACACCCACAAGAGATAAACTTGGTGAAACGTAAGGGACTTGTCATCTGCTAGTGTGAACGCAAGGTGAGGCTGTATCATTTAAGGTGAAATTTAAAGAAGAAAGCTGGCAAATAAGATAATGGCAGCATCTTTATGCAAGAAGGTACTCATCTACTGTGAATCTACAGATTAAGGAATGCTGTACCTACAAGAGGTGATAGTGAGTCACTGTAATACCACTTTGTACCTGAAGAGGTGATAGTGAGTCACTGTAGTACCACTTTGTACCTGAAGAGGTGATAGTGATGCATTTTAGTACCACTTTTTACCTGAAGAGGTGATAGTGAGTCACTGTTGTACCACTTTGTACCTGAAGAGGTGATAGTGAGTCACTGTAGTACCACTTTATACCTGAAGAGGTGATAGTGAGTCACTGTAGTACCACTTTGTACCTGAAGAGGTGATAGTGAGTCACTGTAGTACCACTTTGTACCTGAAGAGGTGATAGTGAGTCACTGTAGTACCACTTTGTACCTGAAGAGGTGATAGTGATGCATTTTAGTACCACTTTGTACCTGAAGAGGTGATAGTGAGTCACTGTAGTACCACTTTGTACCTGAAGAGGTGATAGTGATGCATTTTAGTACCACTTTGTACCTGAAGAGGTGATAGTGAGTCACTGTAGTAGCGCTTTGTACCTGAAGAGGTGATAGTGAGTCACTGTAGTACCACTTTGTACCTGAAGAGGTGATAGTAAGTCACTGTAGTACCACTTTGTACCTGAAGAGGTGATAGTGAGTCACTGTAGTGATCCTGATGCTGTTGCAGTAGTTTAATCTAAGCTGTTCGTGCTGTTATTAGTGAAATGCTTATTTATTATTGTGTCTGGTGTCCAGCGGCGCCGGACCTGGTGGTGGACGCGCAGCTCGTCCAGGAGTCAGCATACCTGGAGGACCGCCCACTGCACCTGCTCACCTGCGCCCACGAGGAGAACTGCCTGTCGTCCTCAGCCGCCCGCATGCACTGGCCCTACGGACACCGTCGCCTGCTGCGCTTCTCCTCCAGAATCATGAACCTGGGCCGCGCCGACTTCCGACCCCGAGCATCCCGGGACGCCTGGACCTGGCACCAGTGTCACAGGTAGGAGATACTATGTGGGTTGTTTGGTTGTAAATGGTTTTCTATGAGAAATTTTGGTTATATATGGGTTTCTATGAAATTTGTAGCTGCAAATGTTTATCTATGGGGTCATTTTTGGTGAATAGTGTTCTATTTTGGTGAGTAGTTTTCTATTTTGGTGAGTAGTTCTCTGTTATGATGAGTAGTTTTCTAAGGGGTTCTATGTGTTTTTGGTAAATGTTTTTTTGGCTAGGAATGGTGTTCTATGAGGTTTTTGGCTAGGAATGCGGCTTTTTGGTAAATGGTTTTTATGAGGTTTTTGGCTCGGAATAGTGTTCTATGTTTTTTGGTAAATAGTTTTCTATGAGGTGTTTGGCTAGGAATAGTTTTCTATGAGGTTTTTGGATAGGAATGGTTTTCTATCAGGGCTTTTTGGTAAATAGTTTTCTACGAGGTTTTTGGTTAGGAATGGTTTTCTATGGGGCTTTTGGTAAATAGTTTTCTATGAGGTTTTTGGCTAGGAATAGTTTTCTATAGGGCTTTTTGGTAAATAGTTTTCTATGAGGTTTTTGGCTAGGAATAGTTTTCTATAGGGCTTTTTGGTAAATAGTTTTCTATGAGGTTTTTGGCTAGCAATGGCTTTCATTGGGTATTTTTGGTGAATAGTTTTCCATGAGATTTTTGGCTAGGAATGGTTTTCTATCAGGGCTTTTTGGTAAATAGTTTTCTACGAGGTTTTTGGTTAGGAATGGTTTTCTATGGGGCTTTTTGGTGAATAGTTTTCTATGAGATTTTTTGCTAGGAATGGTTTTCTATAGGGCTTTTGGTAAATAGTTTTCTATGAGGTTTTTGGCTAGGAATAGTTTTCTATAGGGCTTTTTGGTAAATAGTTTTCTATGAGGTTTTTGGCTAGCAATGGTTTTCATTGGGTATTTTTGGTGAATAGTTTTCTATGAGATTTTTGGCTAGGAATGGTTTTCTATAGGGCTTTTTGGTAAATAGTTTTCTATGAGGTTTTTGGCTAGGAATGGTTTTCTATAGGGCTTTTTGGTAAATAGTTTTCTATGAGGTTTTGGCTAGCGGTGGTTTTCATTGGGTATTTTTGGTGAATACTTTTCTATGAGTTTTTTTGCTAGTATTTTTTTTGACGGGATGGTTTGTATTGGGTGTTGTGGACAGGAACTGTTTTCTCTGAGATATTGGTGGAGTTTGATTTTATGGAATCTTTTGTTGTGAGCGTTTTTGGCTGTTAATGGGTTGCTATGAGAAATTTGCTGGGGATGTTTTTTTATAGATTTGTGTTGATTGTTTTTCAATAGTGTCATTAGTTGGCAAGGGTTTTCTATGGCTTTTGATTGCACATAGTTTTTTTGGGGCATTTCAGATTTTGTATAAGTAATTTGGATATAAATGGTTTTCTATAGAGATTTTAATTGCTGATAGTTTCTATAAAAAAAAAATAAATGTAAATGGTTTTCTATAGAGATTTTATTTGGTGATGGTTTCTGTGAGGAATTTGTATGTAAATGGTTTTCTATAGAGATTTTATTTGGTGATGGTTTCTATAAAGAAATTGGATGTAAATGGTTTTCTATAGAGATTTTATTTGCTGATAGTTTCTATAAAGAAATTGGATGTAAATGGTTTTCTATAGAGATTTTATTTGGTGATGGTTTCTGTGAGGAATTTAAATGTAAATGGTTTTCTATAGAGATTTTATTTGGTGATGGTTTCTATAAAGAAATTGGATGTAAATGGTTTTCTATAGAGATTTTATTTGGTGATGGTTTCTATAAAGAATTTGGTTGTGAATGGTTCTCTTTGTTGATTCTAATTGTAAATAGCTTTCTATAGAGATTTTGCTCTTTTGCTTTAAAGCTTATTTTTTGTTTTCTCTCCATAATATACAGTACAATTGTTCTTCATCTTTATTTGTCCTCAGCTGATCTGATTTCAGTGGGTATAATGTTTAGTCTCTGTGCACTGGAATCAGTCCCAGCCTGGCACTAACCGCCAGTTTCTGTTTCTCATTCTCAGCAAGTGGTTGTTTTTCTTGTTTCATTTTTTATATATAAATCCTCCATTAAATACACAACATAATCAGCAGTGAAAGACACATAGACATACACACACAGCACAAAAACAAACAATGAAAGAAAAAAAAATCAGAAGTGACCCCCCCTGGGAACGCCCCCCTGGCGGTTCTGACCGAGTCAGCACCATAAGGCCTCATTCAGATGGGTTGGTTTCTTATGGCTCTGATCCGTCACGGTCCGGTTTCTTTATAGCTGTGGTCAGGATACTGTGGTCAGCTGGAAGGACAGCCCGGTCCTTTTCTCTGCCACTGAGCAGAAGAGGAGGAAAAAGATCTGCAGAGTTTTCTCTCTTCTCTCTCCGTTAAATAGCACAGTGATATAACAGATCTTGAACAACAGAGTCTTTAAAGTCCTCTGTTTTAAGCCGTACTGTTGGCTCATTCGTTTAGAGTTTCTGTCTTCTGATCTTCCATCTTCACTCATTTCTTCTAGATCTTCATTTCACAGAACAAAATCATAACAAGCAGCAACACAATGAACGTAGCACCGGAGAAATAAATGGATATTTGATCAAATTAATTTATTATTAATTTCTTTTTGGAAAGTGGATGCTTAAAAGAGCATTTCAGTCTAAAACTAGATCTGGGTACTCCAGTGGTGCCTGGTGCTCACCTCAAAAGTTTATGGGGCGGTTGTGGGCTGGATATTGGGGAACCAGTTTAGTGAGGGAACTTACAGGACGTGACTGTCCCCTTAAACAAAACACCCAACCCCCAACTGCTCCCCGGTCACTGTGGATATGGCTGCCCACCACTCCAAGCATTGGTTTTACTGCCCCCTAGTGTGTGGCTTCACTAGTGTGTGTGTGTTCACTAGTGTGTCTATGTGGGAATTTCACTGCCCCCTAGTGTGGGTGTATATGGGTATATGTGAGTGTTTCACTACCCCCTATTGTGTGTGTTCACTAGTGTTTGTGTGGATACAGGTGTTCACTACTGTATGTATGTGGTTGTTTTACTGCCCCCTAGTGTGTGTGTGTTCACTAGTGTTTGTGCAGATATGTGTGTTCACTAGTGCGTGTATGTATGTGGGTGTTTTACCACCCCTATTTTGTGTGTGTGTTCACTAGTGTGTGTGGATATGTGTGTTCACTAGTGTGTGTATGGATATGTGTTCACTAGTGTGTGTATGTATGTGAGTGTTTTACTGCCCCTAGTGTGTGTGGATACGGATTACTGTGTGTGTATGTGTGTGTTTCATTGCCCCCTAGTGTGTGTATGTGTGTTCACTAGTGTGTGTGTGTGTGTGTGTTTACTAATGTTTGTGTGGATATGAGTGTTCACTAGTATGTGTGTGTGTATGTGTGTGTTCACTAGTGTTTGAGTGGATGTGGGTGTTCATTACTGTGTGGCTGTATGTGAGTGTTTTACTGCCCCCTAGGGTGTGTGTGTGTGTTCACTAGTATTTGTGTGGATATAGGTGTTCACTACTGTGTCACTGTGTATGTGAGTGTTTCACTGTCCCTTAGTGTGTGTTTGTGTGTATGTGGGTGTTTTACTGCCCCCTAGTGTGTCTGTGTGTGTTCACTACTGTTTGTGTGTATGTGGGTGTTCATTACTGTGTATCTTTATGTGAGTGTTTCACTGCCCCTAGTGTGTGTTCACTAGTGTTTGTGTGTATGTGGGTGTTCATTACTGTGTATCTTTGTGAGTGTTTCACTGCCCCTAGTGTGTGTTCACTAGTGTTTGAGAGGATGTGGATGTTCACTACTGTGTGTATGTATGTGTGTGTTCATTAGTGTTTGTATGTGGGTTTTTATTACTGTGTGTCTGTATGTGGGTGTTTCACTGCCCCCTTGTGTGTGTATGTGTGTGTTCACTAGTGTTTGTATGTATGTGGGTGTTCATTACTGTGTGTCTGTGTGTGGGTGTTTCATGCCCCCTAGTGTGTGTGGGTGTTCACTAGTGTTTGCTAGGATGTGGTTGTTCACTACTGTGTGTATGTATGTGTGTGTTCACTAGTGTTTGTATGTATGTGGGTGTTCATTACTGTGTGTCTATGTGTGGCCCCCTAGTGTGTGTGGGTGTTCACTAGTGTTTGAGAGGATGTGGGTGTTCACTAGTGTGTGTATGTTTGTGTGTATGTGGGTTTTTATTACTGTGTATCTGTATGTGTGTGTTTCACTGCCCTCTAGTGTGTGTATGTGTGTGTTCACTAGTGTTTGAGAGGTTATGGGTGTTCACTAGTGTTTGTGTGTATGTGGGTGTTTATTACTGTGTGTCTGTATGTGGGTGTTTCACTGCCCCTAGTGTGTGTGTGTGTGTTCACTAGTGTTTGAGAGGATGTGGGTGTTCACTAGTGTGTGTACATGTGTGTGCTTTCACTAGTGTTTGTGTGTATTATTCTTTTAATGTTCATTCAGTTCAGTACATAGTTTAGTAATCACTACTGACTCCTGATAAACTCATTTATACCATCAATTATATAACAATTACAATCAAACTACCCCACCAGTAGTTTTAATATAAGGCTGAACTTCTTCATTGAATTTTTCCGTTCCACCTTAAATAGTGTAGCAGTGACATTCTGGCAGCTCAGGCATTGTAATAACTGCAGCACCATTTAAGGTGGAACGGGAAAATTTAAATTACAAGCTGGCGAATAAGGAAATGAGCTAGAATTGTTTTAAACTCAGGTGATTTAAACTTCCTTAACTTTTTACAATTACTTCTCCTAGACGTCTGAAACATCTCCAGAGCACCGTCACTGGTTTCCACCAAGTTTCCCCTTAACACTAAACAAACCCTCAGTACTGCGTCTGGAAGACTTTTGATAATGTTGGTTGATGCTGGACAGTATTTAAGACGAGTTTACCAAAGCACAGTAACCAGTCACACTTCTAATGATTATTAATGTTTGAGATGGTGAAACTAACTGCTGGGAATTTTATGGTGGTTAATCTTGAAACCAGCAATCGTTTCAATACTACAGCAAACAAACTATGGAAACCACTGTGGTCGCACAGCCAGTGGTGCAGAGAGGTATAAATACAGAATATATTACAGGCTAGTCAGCTAGTGGAGAAAAACAAACACACATTTCAGCAGCCTGCCCTCCCCAAAGACCTCGCAGGTCCCCACACCTTCAAAATACATCATCA
>CM038728.1:30849574-30967074 GCA_021613375.1 Megaleporinus macrocephalus | reverse complement strand
AATCACTTTCTCAAGGAAGAAGTCTTGTATTATCTTTGTTATTTTCACACTGACAAAGAACAGCCAACATCAAACCTTCAGAGTGAGCTATGCCAACATAACACCTCTAACTAACCTAACAAATGAAAAACAAAATACATAGGCCTTACCTACCTCCCTATCCAATAACTAGAACAAAGAAAACAACAAAACAAATTAAATGGCACTCACCCCTACCTTGATGTGACACCCTAGATAACTATTTAACATATACAGGTAGAATGAAATAAATTATTCAATTATTATGAATTTATTGGCAATATCTAATGTAAACATTATAAAAGTGGCACCGTTTTTTATGTTATTTCAGGTCCAATTTCCACTTTTTCCACATTTTGTGGACAAACATCATGGATCTTTGGTCTGATGTGAGCAGATACAGGAGGAGCCGCAGCAGTGACCACTAAGTGACCATTGATTTTCATATACAAATATCTGAAAATCTGTTTTCTTTGCGTTCCTCTCTCTCTGAACAGACACTACCACAGCATCGAAATATTCACGCACTACGACCTCCTGACCATGAACGGAACCAAAGTGGCCGAGGGTCACAAAGCCAGCTTCTGTCTAGAGGACACCTACTGCCCTGACGGTAGGTCATCCGAGATACAGTCATGAACTCTAAAGAGTGGACTTATTCTTCTATACTGTAAACAGTACTGTTCAAAAGTCAGAGACCACCTTTTTATTCCTTTATTTTCATTCATTCGTTCAGTCCATCATACTTTCGCATCAAGTTTATTTGTGTAGCGCTTTTAACAACACGGTTGCCACAAAGCAGCTTTACAGAAGTTTGAAAACATGACAACATGAAGTCACAGCATGTATACTCCTATGAGCAAGCCAGAGGCAGCGGTGGCGAGGTAAAACCCCCTCAGACTGGAAGGAGAAACTTTGGGAGGAACCGAGACTCACAAGGGGAGACCCATCCTTCTCTGGTCAAACAGTATCTACAGTTTATTAAGCTAAATTCAAAATAAAGCTTAGAGAACCTCTGTTTGAAGACGTTAAAAGCCTTAGATGCTACACAGGTAGAGGCAGTCTCTGACTGAGGCAGTCTCTGACTGAGGTAGTCTCTAACAGTCCCGTCCTATCTCAATGCTGGTACATCTGGATGACACAGTGATGTAGCAGAGGGTGTTGCAGATGATAGGAATGAGAAGAAGAGCTGGTTGGTGTCAGGTGAGGAGGAGGCCCTGATGGTCAGTCTTCCACCAGTATACAGCAGGACACATCCAAGTCTTTGTAGAAGTAAAATAACATGAGTTTCTAAAAGTGGAGCTAAAAAAAAAACAACAATCTTTGGAGAAAACTAGACTCCAGATATCCACCTGATGGCCAATTCATCAGAACACAGTCACTATGAAGTGGTGGTTGGTGGCCATGAAGATGAGCCATGAGGTTTGAAGATTTGTCCACGTTCACAGTGATTTCTACCGAAACTAGTTGACCATCTTCAGTCAGTGTCTCTTCTGAACTCCTATAAACACCAAAACATCACCACGCTTCAGACTTCCTTCTCTTAGACAGCTGAAACCCCTCCAGAACACTTGTTTCCACCATGTTTCCCCAACACTAAACAAACCCTCAGTGCTGCTGTACCTCAATCTGGGAGGACGTTGCTAACTTTGGTTGATGCTGGACAGTATTTAATATGAGATGTTTAAAGCACAGCAATCGATCTCACTTCTAATTACTATTCGATTGATAATTTTACGGTGGTTTACAGTGAAACCAGCAGCCGTTTCATTACTAATGCAAACAAATGCTGGGAACCAGACTACTAAGACTCCTAACAACCACCTGGGGGACCAGTCAACACTGTCCTTGCCAAAATAAACAACAGTTTAAGCTTTGAGATGGAGAAGAACATTAAGCTTCACCTTCAGATCTGAGAACATCTACAGGTGTTGCTGTTCATCCTTCCACTGTGAGAAGACGCCTCAGCTCTATGGGGGTCTGAAAGGAAACAAAGAAGCGGAACAATGGACTGACCACCCCAGAATCTAGAACCTCAACATCACTAAATGTGTTTAGGGTTAGGTGGTTGGTGGAAGCAGAAGCAGCTTCTAAGACTGAACTTTAGAGGTGAGTCACTGAGTCTCCTGAGAAGAACAGAAGCTGTAATGAAGGTAAAGAGTGGACACGCTGAACACTGAACTCATAACCGATTAAAGAATGGTGGCCTCTGACTTGTGTACGTGTTACTGGTCCTGGAAATATCCGAGCTCTGATTTGTGTAGACGTCGCTTTGTGGCTCTCTCTGAAACCACCAGCCTTTGATGTGAATCCTTGATATGTGTAGTTCAGCGAGTTCAGAGAGCCGAGCTCCAGTTAACCGCGCGTGAGGAAAGTTCATTAGCTCTGGGCTTTTACGGCGAAAGAAATTAAAGGAGAATGACTTGAGGTTACGCCAGAGCCATATGATGTGGTCAGAAGACACACCAAACACGTTCTTGTCTCCTTGGCTACAGGCCTGTCGAAGCGCTACGCCTGTTATAACATGGGGGATCAGGGCATTTCTGTGGGCTGCTGGGACACCTACCGCCACGACATCGACTGCCAGTGGGTGGACGTGACCGACGTCAGGCCGGGAGACTACATCTTCCAGGTGAGTGCTCACACCTGACTCGAACAGAGGAAGATATGGACAGGAGTGAGCGCTACAGCTGAGTTTTTCTTTCTTTTTATTTATTTATTTTTTGTATTTTGGGCCAAAACCCTGTAGATTAAAAGAGAAACTCCACATATTCTTCAAATTTTCTGCATAAACAACATCATTCAGCGTGTTTTGATTTAAAAACTTAGCGGTTTCTTTCCAGAGCTTTGATCAGTTATATCCATTTTATGAAATAGACTATATTATTTGCTTCCTTTAGTGTCTTGTAGCTGTTTGTGTGTGTAAACGTTTTCGCAAACTTCTAAATCCTAAAGCTACATGCCAGACGGAGAAGCTCTCTCACACAGAAACAACTTTTCTAAGCTGCCTTGTTACATTTCCAGCCTTTTTTCTCTGTTACAAGGTGATGTCATCATGTAACTCAGTCCATAATAGCCCATCTACCACCAAGCTTCCTGTCTGTGTCCACACATTCAACTGACTGAAATCTGAAATGGTCTAAACTGTGATGGTGTGTCTACCTAGTGATTTTCAGGATCAGGCTCTGACCAATTAGAGCTGGGCTGATTGATTGGGAGGCGGGGCTTAAAGACACAGGAGCTCTAACAGAGCATTTCAGATGGGCTGTGAATCCACATGTACAGTATGATATTGATATGATATATTGATCTGCAAATCTATTTCGTAGACCCCCCCCCTCCCAAATAAAAACTATCAACATTGAATATGAGCACAATAGGTCCCCTTTAAGAGGCAGATGTCTGGTTACCATCAGCACCTCTGTCAATAATTAAGACTTGGTAAGTTTGTGTAGAACGAACCTCTGAACCTCTTTGAAATGGTGTTTCAAAGGTACAGCCAACCAAATATGACTAGTGGTAACAACAATTGAACTAGTTTTGAATTCCATTTTTAAAAATTACATTAAAATAATTGTTAATTTGAAGAAAATTTTTAAGGTTGAGTAAACTTTGTTCAGTTGCTTGTCACCACATTAAGTATATTGTTAGGTTGTACCAATGAAGCACCATTTACAGTATTTAAACTGTTTATTTGAGCTTTTTTATTTTGGTCACTCAAAAAATTTAGTGAAATTCACCTTTAACTGAAAAGCACACATTCTAAGAAATGGAATCTTCTGACGGGCAGTGTAGTTCATTTTAATTTGACTGCCAGTCGGTCACGTTTAATGTAATCACATCACTTTGCAGCCGCTCTGGTTCCGATTGTCCACTTTCATTACAGCCACTGGCCTCATAAGAGCCCCTCCACAGATTTGATCACGTGACGCTCCAGTTTTATACCTCAAAAGAGGAAAAACAGCGACTCAGCCTTTAGCCAGTCTCAATTAAGCGAAATGACCTTGTTACCACAGAAACTAAAGAGGATTTAAAATTAGCGTGGTGCTGTATAGAAGGCTTGTTATAACAGCGCTGAAAGCTATGCACCATTTTTCGGTTTAATTGTTCCGACAGGCTCTTTTCTCCTGGTTTTCTTGGAAGCACATCTCGCTGGCAGTGGGAACGCTAGAGCCTGGCCAGCGATGGAGAGCACAGATAGGGCCTGCAGTTGGCTTCGGTGTGGCGTGCGTGTTTTGAGTGCCGTGTTAAAGATGGAGGGATTCAGCCCCCCGGTTTAAGGCTCCCCAGGCCTGCTATTACTGTAATGGTGGAGAGGAGCGGCGGGCGGTGAAAAAGGGGTATGAGTCAGCATCTTTACTGCTGTGTGAAAGCCCTGCACCTTGCCTGCTCCTGCGAACCTCAAGGAGTGTTTGTTTTTTAACGGGGCCCAGTTCTCATTGCCGCGTTCAGTCGAAGCCTATAAACTCAACCGCTACAATAAAACACGCTGGAAATGGTTTTAAAAGCAGGAGAATGTAACGAGACACACGAAGGTGATGCAAGAAAAAACATCAGAGCTTCTTCTTTGAGATAAAAATGGATGTTTCCATCATCCCCACCACCCCACCCAACCCCACCACTACACACCACCACACAAGCCAACCTACTCCCTCACACCACCCAATCAAGCCCCCTCACATCAGCCAAGCAACCCTACCAACACAAGCCAAACAACTCCCCCAAGACCCAAGCCAACCAACTCCCCCAAGACCCAAGCCAACCAACTCCCCCAAGACCCAAGCCAACCAACTCCCCCAAGACCCAAGCCAACCAAACCCCACCAACACAAGCCAACCAACACCCCCCTCACACCACCCAATCAACACCCCCCTCACACCAGCCAACCCACCACCCTACCCAACCTTCCCCCCAACATCACCCAACCTCACCCTACCCCATCCACCTCCACCCAATCAACACCCCTCACTACCCAATCAACACCCTCCACACCACCAATCAAGACCCCTCACACCAGCCAACCCACCACAGTACCCAACCTTCCCTCCCAACATCACCCAACCTCACCCTACCCCGGCCAACCCCCCCTCCTCCCTGCTTAGTCACCAACTGGTCTGCCTATGTTTTCCAGTATAGCAGGCCGGTGACAAACACAGCTTTAAAACGAACTGGGACAATGACGATACCATCTTTATGATAAAGTTTACAGTGCAGATCAAAGAGTGCTTACTCAGATGTGTCTAAGGATACGCTGCTGCTTTGGCTCCAGGTTGCCAAGGAACCCTACTATAAAGTGAGTTAGTGAGAGCGCTGGGCGTTCTCCCTGAAAAGTGGCCCGAGCTGCGGTGAGCCAGTTTTAGAAAGCATACATTTAGGAGCATTACTCATGACTGCCTCTAGCTGAGCCTCCGTGATTGCACAGTCATTTAGGAATCAGCTCTGCAATCTGCCGCCACTCTTCGTGATTACACGGATCAGACTTCAGAAGACGACAGAGAGGGGAAACGAGCCTTCAGACACATCGGTTTCTGTTGTTTAATATACCTCTAGTGAAAATATCCACTTCAGATTGATTTACAAACCTAATGTGTTTTGACTTTGTACATAGAAATAAGGACCAGAAAGTCTGTATTTATGGGCCCAAACAAAGATATTACAGTACATACACTACTGTACACAAGTCTTAGACACCTAAGCTGATACTGTAAAACTCTTCATCTGATTAATAAGTGTATGTCCACCAGTAAAAACAGCAGATCTGATTAGAACAGATGTAAATAATCATACATACAATACAAAGTAACATGAATATCTTATTGTGAGAGAAGTAGATCAGATCTTGATCCAGTTTGAAGAACAAAGTTAGGTTCCAGATTTCTCCTGGACGCCCCAGACATTGTATAAATGTGTTCAGTTCCTTCAGCAGCAATCTTGATTTAGCTTAATGAAGTACTGAGCAGTCAAAGCAGGTATTAGATGAGAATCTATCTATCTATCTATCTATCTATCTATCTATCTATCTATCTATCTATCTATCTATCTATCTATCTATCTATCTATCAACCTTTCGAACCATCTATCTACATATCAACATATCTATCTACCTATCTACATGTCAACCTATCTATCTATCTATCTATCTATCTATCTATCTATCTATCTATCTATCTATCTATCTATCTATCTATCTAGTCAAGTCAAGTCAAGTCAAGTGGGTTTTTATTGTCATTTCAACTACATACAGAGTACACAGTGAAACGAAACAACGTTCCTCCAGGACCATGGTGCAACATAGACAGTGCATACAGACACAAGTGCAACACAAACAAACAAGTACGGACAGACAACACAACACAGTACAGACAGAGAATAATAAATAATTGCTGGTTGTGTGCAAATTGTGCAATGTGTAATAAATAGAGTCCAGTGAGGTAGTAAAGTTATTAGTGCAATGCTTTGTGCAAAAATGCTTCCCTTTTTTTTATCTGGGGTAAATGGTTGGAGAAAGATATCAGTTCAGACGTTGAGTTGTGTTGAGAAGTCTGATGGCTTGGGGGAAGAAGCTGTTGCAGAGTCTGGTCGTGTTGGACCGGACGCTGCGGTACCTTCTTCCTGATGGCAGGAGGGAGAACAGTCTGTGTGAAGGGTGGGTGGGGTCATCCACAATGCTGGTTGCTTTGCGGATGCAGCGGGTGGAGTAAATGTCCAAGACGGAGGGGAGAGAGACTCCGATGATCCTCTCAGCTGTCCTCACAATGCGTTGGAGGGACTTGCGGTCAGAGGCTGTGCAGGTCCCAAACCAAGCAGTGATGCAGCTGCTTAGGATGCTCTCTATGGTTCCCCTATAGAAGAGGGTGAGGATGGGTGGAGGGAGACGGGCCTTTCTCAGCTTCCGGAGGAAGTAGAGACGCTGCTGGGCTTTCTTGGCTGTAGAGCTGGTGTTCAGGGACCAGGTGAGGTTCTCCGCTAGGTGGACACCAAGGAACTTGGTGCTCTTAACGATCTCCACAGAGGAGCCGTTGATGTTAAGCGGAGAGTGGTCCGGTCTTGATTTCCTGAAGTCAACAACCATTTCCTTGGTCTTCTCTACATTCCAGTGAAGGTTGTTGACTGTACACCAGTCTGTCAGCTGCTGTACCTCCTCCCTGTATGCTGACTCGTCGCCTTTGCTGATGAGACCCAGCACAGTTGTATCATCGGCGAACTTTATGATGCTGTTAGAACTGTGTTTCGCAACACAGTCATGAGTCAGCAGGGTGAACAACAGAGGACTCAGTACACTGCCCTGGGGTGCCCCAGTGTTCATGGTGATGGTGCTGGAGCTGCTGTTCCCGAACCGGACTAACTGGGGCCTCCCTGTCAGGAAGTCCAGGATCCAGTTGCACAGGGGGGTGTTGAGGCCCAGCAGGCTTAACTTCCTGGTGAGATTCTGTGGGATGATGGTGTTGAATGCTGAACTGAAGTCTATGAACAGCATTCTGACGTAGGTGTCCTTCTTCTCCAGGTGGGTAAGGGAGAGATGAAGGGTGGTGGTGATGGCATCGTCCGTGGAGCGGTTGGGACGATATGCAAATTGCAAGGGGTCCAATGAAGAGGGCAGTTGGGTTTTGATGTTCCTCATGACTAGCCTCTCGAAGCACTTCATGATGATGGGCGTGAGAGCTACGGGACGGTAGTCATTGAGGCAGGACACCGTGGACTATCTATCTATCTATCTATCTATCTATCTATCTATCTATCAACCTTTCGAACCATCTATCTACATATCAACCTATCTATCTATCCATCTATCCATCTATCCATCTATCTATCTATCTATCTACATATCAACCTATCTATCAAACTTTCTATCAACCTTTCAAACCATCTATCTATCTATCTATCTATCTATCTATCTATCTATCTATCTATCTATCTATCTATCAACATATCTATCTATCTATCTATCTATCTATCTATCTATCTATCTATGTATCAATCAACATATCAACATATCTATCTATCTATCTGTCTATCTATCTATCTATCTATCTATCTATCTATCTATCTATCTATCTATCTATCTATCTATCTATCTATCTTTCAACATATCAAACTTTCTATCCATCTATCAACCTCTCTATCTATCCACCCATCCATCTATCTCTCTATCTATCTCTCCATCTATCTATCTACATATCAAACTTTCTATCTATCAAGATACCAAACTTTCTATCAACCTCTCAATCCATCCATCCATCTTTCCATCCATCTATCCATCCATCTATCCACCTACCTTCCTGAAAGTTCTCAGAGCCATAATAAAAATCTTCAACATCACTCTGGAGTTAATGGAGAAGATTATAACTGTTGTTCTTTCAGAGCTTCGGTCCTTCATCCATGTGTGTTGTCCACTAGGCTAGCCGATCTTCCAACTTGAATAGCTAGTGAAATTTGAAATTGTGAGTCCATCAAAGTGACCCTCGTAATCTTTGGGCATCTGAAGACACTTTGTTTATACTTTTTGTTCACAGTACAAAGTCAAACGACGCTATTTGTGTAAACCTGAAGCAGATACTGTGCCTGTCCAAAGAAAAACAAGTGATTATTACCAGAGCAGTGCAGTTTCAGTTGCCATTTCCCAAAGTCTGTTCACTTAGTGGAAAAAAATCTTCACAGCCCCCACAGGCAGGTAATTAAGAACAGACTCCTCCCTCTTTGAATGAGGAGAGAGCAAAATGCTTGTTTCAATACTAAAGTACAAAGAAAAACAATTATCTCCAAAATGGCAACTTTACAGGAGAGGCCAAAAACTGGCTTTACTTTCAATGCAAGTCAATGGAACCAGAATTTTTCCCAAGCTATTTTGAAGCACTTCTATTGGGCCGTTCATTGAAATTGGTACACAATGCAAATGGCAGCTGCTGCATTAAAATTATGTAGAAAAACAAAAATAATTTTTTTTATTGGACAGCAACAATATGAGTATATTAAATAACTGTAAATAACTAAAATAAGAAAGCTCATATCCTCTCGCTGCATTACCTGTGAAACCTCAGCTCAGACTGCGCTCCAGCAGCAGCGTTAAACAGTCGCTGACATTATAAGTGTAATAAACCTGTAATAAATTAAAACGATGGCTCAAACCAGCCAGAAAATATAATGAAAATCCTTCATCACGTCTGTTGTACTTTCTAATTGAGCTGTTGTTTTTATGTGGCTCTCTCTCCGTATGGAAAAGCGAGAGTCAGCGCGTTATTAAATATGAACTGTTAAACTGAGAGATGGAAAAGTCATTTCACTCCACGTTCATAAGCGCACTGTACGCGGGGAGACGGAGAGAAAAACAAAGGCAGGTTTCTTAATGATAGGCTCTCGGGACAAACGCTCCACTCAAACGTGGCCCTCGCTGTGTAGTCTGGGGGGGTGGGGGGGTGAGGGGTGTGAGGGGTATATGATGAGGCTGTGTGGATATTTTCCGTCTGAGTTGTCGTGGTCTTTGGTTTCTGTAGGTCGAAGTTAACCCCTCGCTGGACATGGCGGAGTCAGACTTCGAGAACAATGTAATGCGGTGCAGATGCAGGTACGACGGAGCCAGAGTCTACCTGTACGGATGTCATGCAGGTGAGTCTATCTATCTATCTATCTATCTATCTATCTATCTAGCAACATATGTATCAACCCATCTATCTATCAGCCTGTGTGTCTGTCTGTCAACATATCAGCCTATCTATCTATCTATCTATCTATCTATCTATCTATCTATCTATCTATCTATCTATCTATCTATCTATCTATCTACATATCAAACTTTCTATCTATCTATCTATCTATCTATCTATCTATCTATCTATCTATCTATCTATCTATCTATCTATCTACATATCAAACTTTCTATCTATCTATCTATTAAATTTCTTTCTATCTATCTATCTATCTATCTATCTATCTATCTATCTATCTATCTATCTATCTATCTATCTATCTACATATCAAACTTTCTATCTATCTATCTATCTATCTATCTATCTATCTATCTATCTATCTATCTACATATCAAACTTTCTATCTATCTATCTATCTATCTATCTATCTATCTATCTATCTATCTATCTATCTATCTATCTATCTATCTATCTACATATCAAACTTTCTATCTATCTATCTATTAAATTTCTATCTATCTATCTATCTATCTATCTATCTATCTATCTATCTATCTATCTATCTATCTATCTATCTATCAAACTTTCTATCTATCTATCTATTAAATTTCTATCTATCTATCTATCTATCTATCTATCTATCTATCTATCTATCTATCAAATTTCTATCTATCCATCAATCAAATTTCTATCTATCTATCTATCTATCTATCTATCTATCTATCTATCTATCTATCTATCTATCTATCTATCTATCTATCTATCTATCAAACTTTCTATCTATCTATTAAATTTCTATCTATCTATCTATCTATCTATCTATCTATCTATCTATCTATCTATCTATCTATCTATCTACATATCAAACTTTCTATCTATCTATCTATCTATCTATCTACATATCAAACTTTCTATCTATCTATCTATTAAATTTCTATCTATCTATCTATCTATCTATCAAATTTCTATCTATCCATCTATCCATCTATCCATCTATCTATCTATCCATCAATCAAATTTCTATCTATCTATCTATCTATCTATCTATCTATCTATCTATCTATCAAACTTTCTATCTATTTATCTACATATCAAACTTTCTATCTATCTATCTATCTATCTATCTATCTATCTTTTTGTTTATCCATCCATCCATCCATCCATCCACCCATTCATCCATCCATCCATCTATCTATCTATATTTTTGTTTATCCATCCATCCATCCATCCATCCATCCATCCATCCATCCATCTATGGGGGGGGGTTGTGTGTATATCCAGTATATAGGAAGTTTGATTCAGATGTGCTTTGTATTCACGTCTGCTTCTCCTGCGCTCCTCCAGGTGATGCCTACAGTGCAGACGTGGAGGACCTGTTTGAGCACCAGCGTCAGATTTCTAACAACTTCCTCTAGAAGAGATAGGCAGAAGAACCGGACACCAAAACAAAAAGCAAAACAGGACTTTCTCTCCTTCGTCGTCCTCTCACCCCGTTCAGGGACGGAGGGGAAGAGGAAGGACGTGAACAGGGCTAAGAGAAACAGATTACAGGCTGAGGGGTTTCTGGACTTTCATTAGGTTTACGCTGAGGACCAAGTTCACTACGGGCTTTTCGCTCTGACCCTTTACAGAGTGAACAGAATACAGCAGTACAGGTGGACCCAGTCATTGGCTCTGACCACCTGGTCATACGAGCAGCGCTAACGGTCGGCCACAATAAGGGAAAGCATGTTAGAGTATTAGACTGGGCCCGAGGGGGAGGGAGGGGGTAGGAGAATGCATGGTAAATAGATAGAGGGGGAATCTTATCACACACCTGGTCGCCAACCTCAGCAGAGAGCGGGAGGATTTCCTGCCAGTGGGACTTTTTTAGACTTTACCTTTTACTGTGTGGGCAACAAAATGTTATATTTAAGGGGGATGTCACTGATTTTCAAACCTTCTGCATAATTAAAGGGTTAAGATGTAAACAAAGTCACTCAGAGTGGTTTGGTATGAAGTGTTCTAAAGAAACTCACCAACTGTCCGCAGTGGTGATGGGAACCAGACGTCAAGACGAGCCCAAGACGTTGTTTTACAGTACAGTTAATAAATATTAATTCATATAAATATTAATTCCATTCCTAACAGTGATGTAGCTGCAGATCAGTGTCGACCACACGTGTAGCTGGTTTTGGATAGTAATAACAGCGGCATGGAAGAAGTTTCTCCATGGTAATACGTTCTGTTACTGTGAAAAGTTAAGCGAATAAAAGATAAACATACATTTCTTTATCGTTTAAGTAATAATTCTTTATTAATTACATTATTTTCATCTTTTAACATTTGGAAGAAGAGAAAAGGCCACCTGTATGGTCAGTATTTCATAATAATGGAGTCTTTCAGTTCTTCTACGGGGGGACATTCACCCATTCACGAATAATAATAATAATAATAACAATAATAATCAGTGCATGCCCTGCTCTTTTAATTTATATCTGCAGATTTTTGATGATGTTTATGTTGGGGGGTCTGTGAGGGGGTCCTCTTTAGGTCATCCACTGTGTATTTTGGGGTGTGTTTAGGATCATTATCCTCTCCAGCGTTTCTACAGACTGTGTAAGGTTTGCTTCCAGTATTTGCTGGTATTTGATTGAGTCTGTTCTTCCCTCCACCAGTGAGATGTTCAGCTGTAACATAAGCCCTAAGCAGGACCAGTGTTGCCAACTTAGCGACTTTTTAGATCCTCTAGCGACGTTTTTTTTAAACTGACTAGCAACAAATCAAGGGACTGTCTCTGGTGTTATTGGAGACTTTTTGGAGACACACATGATCTTCAGTAACTGAGCCCCGTCCCACTAAACTCACTGCACATGCCCAAAGCCGCCACTGACCCCGCCCCCTATCTACAGAGCATGATGCAAATATAAATGCGTCTTAGAAAGATAGATACTTTATTGATCTCAGAGGGAAATTCTTCAGTGTGTCACGGCCGATTTCAAAGACAACAAAAAATAATCCACAGTAGAAGTTCATTTATTCAGAGTTTATTTGTAGTTCTAACATATTTCGGGTGTTTTTACTCACTTTTCGTCTCTCCCACGATATTCCTTCAAAGCGACTTCTAGCGTCTGATAGATAGATAGATAGATAGATAGATAGATAGGACAGCCAATAGCTACTTTCCTCACTGAGGAGTTGGCAACAGTGAGCTTGACCAATTCACCTTCATGCTTAACAGTATAGAGGTTTTGTTTTCATGAAACCCTGCAAATTTTCTCTTTTCTTTTCTCCTAACACGTCTTAGAAATAGAAAACTCAGTTCATGTTTCCTAAATGTTCAGATGTTCCATCCACTTCTGATGGTGACTCTTGTGAGGATGCAGGAAAGGTTTTCTTCTGGTGATACATTATATCAGTGCATCACCACTCCAGTCTGCTGAATCTTACTGGAGGTCTTTTATAATCAATCTGAGGTTTAGATCTGCTTTTCTAGCATAAGCAGCTCTCTCTCAGAACGTTTTCTGGATCCTCCAGATCTCAGCTTGACCTCCAGCTCGACCTCCAGCTCAGCTTGTTCCTGCTACCCACCATTCTTCTTAACTACAAACTGAGGAACCTAAAAAAAACTCTAATAGCTTCTTCTGCCTCGTGAGTGTTTGAATTTTCAGACATTTGACTAGGAATGCCCAAACTCCTGCATGCCGCTGACTAGTTTTGCGTTGTATTCATGGTGACCTCTGGTTCCCATCACCACCACTGTGTGTGTTTCTCCACTCCGAACAGCTTTGTTTACTTCTTAACCACCAAATTACACAGAAACGTTGATTTGAAATTGGTGGAACTTCTCTGTATTTACTTTTTTCAGCGATAGAATAAAACCTAGATCTGATTTCTGCATTTAGTTTGAACCCATATGTTTAAAATTGAGGCCGCGTCTCCGCGTCCTTAGCTTGCTTTCCTTGCAGTTTTCTATAGTGAGCGTCTTCATTGCATTGCTGTTCTACATCACTGGCTAGAAGTTTTAAATAGGTTTTAAAAGTAAAGATCTCTTACCTGCACCTAAAGAGAAATTCATACAAGGTGAAACATCTCAGACGAACCTAGTAGTGGACAATTAGCAGCATCTGTTACTTTACCTACAGCACCTAAATAAACAAACAAACACATTTGAAGTTCATTAGGACGCCTGTATCCGAACCATGAGTAGTCAATATAAAAGCTAGAGCTTTGTTCAGTGCTGGGCTGGGTGGGACCAAAACCTTGAACCATAAAGAACATCTTTGAGCCAATTGCTTTATTCCCCAACCTTCCGGAGCCCGACTGTCCGGAAAAAGACAAAACCGGTTGCCAGAGCAGCCTCATCGCCAGCGCACGGCCTCCGCTCCTCTTGGTGAATGAATTCGAACACTATGGATCCTCAGCTGCAGCTGTGTTGGTGCTATATTTGATCTTTTAATAAATAAGTATATGCTTCATCTTAGATGCATTGTCATGTACAGATTTCTTTGAATCATGATTTATATATATATAAATATATATATATTCTGGTTGGTCTGTAAATTGTGACAAACTGACCTCTTGCCTTCTTTTAATTTTATACTTTTGTTTCTGTTATTGAAGTTTTATCTCTGAAAAACAAACAACGGGTCAGTTTTTGAGATGTTTTTTTTTCACTAATACTTGAAAATAAACGTTTGTTACGTCAAACATCTCGTACGTGGGGGACAGATCATTTCACGGCTGGTTAATACGGGAATGAACATCAACTAATAATGTTTGATGATGTCAACATGACACCACAGCACAGTTTAGTAATTCTTTGTTGTATGTTTTTAGTATAAATGTCTGTTTATACTGTCATCAAAAGCTTAACTCACATACACTATTGCCAAAGGTGTTCACTCACCCATTCAAATCACTGAATTCAGGTGTTCCAATCACTTTCATGACCACAGGTCTATAAAACCAAGTACCTAGTCATGCAGACTGCTTCTACACTCATTAGTAAAGAGTGGGTCTCTCTCAGGAGCTCAGTGAACTCCAGTGTGGTACCGTGATGGGACGCCACCTGTGCAACAAATCCAGTGGTGAAGTTTCCTCACTACTAAATATTCCACAGTGGACTGTCAGTGGTGTTAGAACAAAGTGGAAGTGATTGAGAACAACAGCAACTCAGACATCAAGTGGTAGAACACGTACAATGACAGAGCGGGTCAGCGGATGCTGAGGAGCATAGAGCACAGAGGTCACCAACTTTCTACAGAGTCAGTCACTACAGACCTCCAAACTTCATGTGGTCTTCAGATCAGCTCAAGAACAGAGTGTAGAGAGCTTCATGGAATGGGTTTTCATGGCTGAGCAGCTGCATCCAAGCTTTACATCACCAAGAACAATGCAGAGCATTGGAGTGATGCAGTGGAGTAAAGCACGCTGCTTCTGGACTCTAGAGCAGTGGAGACGTGTTCTGTGGAGTGACCAATCACGCTTCTCGGTCTGATGAACGAATCTGGGTTTGGCAGTTTGGTGGAGGGGGGATTATGGTACTTAATAAAATTAACTTTAAGTATACTTATTTTCTGTAAGGGCAGTCTTTGTTCTTCAGATGGTCGTCTGTTCTTGATGAGGCATGATGAGTTCAACACAGTCCCTCCCCTTCCCCCTGACTTGTGCGCAAGCCTGAACACTCCCTGTTGCTGATTGGATTAAATATGTTATGTAGCTTGACCTGAGCCACTTCATTTCACATTGACACACTCAGGGGAAGTGTTACTCAAGATTGAGAGCATCCAGTTCACAGGGCGAGGAGAGAAATATAGTGAAATATAATTAATTGGTCCGTGAAAGTTAGAGGCTTTAAAAAAACAAAAACAAAATTAACCTCATTAGAATTAAAACATATTTATGTTCTCTGGGTCTTAAAAAAATTGGGATAATTATGTTACCTCACACACTTCAAACTAAACCTTAACTCTACTTTCAATGTAAGTCAAATTTCCCAAGTGATTTTGGAGCATTTCTATTGGTCATGTTTTTCTTTGGACAGCAACATTATGCAAGTCTTACACTCTCTTATATATATTTAATCCAATCAGCAACAAGGAGTGTTCAGACCAGAGCACAGGACTGGGGGAAGGGGAGGGGCTATGTGCTGAACTCATGCCTCATCAAGAACAGACAATGATCTGAAGAACAAAGACCGAGGAAGAAGTTCTTAGATCAGGCAGGAATGAAGAGCCATGTTAACATCAGGGAGCTCCACCAGCTTCCAGGTTGAATTGCAGTTAAATCAGTGAGGCTGTCGGTTTCCTTCCACTTTGATTTCCACTTAGAATTTTCCAGACACCTTAAATCATTGAGGGTCACCAGCTTCCAGTTTGAATACCAGCTCAAGTTTTCCCATTCAACCATATGCATGATGTTTATGTGAGATATATATATATGCCAATCAGCCAGAACATTAAATCCTTGTATCTACACTCCCCGTCTACTATATGGTGGTGGATCATTCGCAGCACTGCAATGTCACTGATGTGCTGGTGTGAGTGGATCAGACACAGCAGTGCTGCTGCTGGAGTGTTTAAACACTGTGTCCACTCTATTAGACACTCCTACTACTCGCTGGTCCACCAGCTTGACTAAATGCTCCACAGAAAGTCAGAACTGGCCACAGTGGTGGTGTATAGAACCAGAGATCCTTCACTGATATTACATGAACTGGCCCTAGAGTGGAAGGGAGTGAAGAGGAGGGACTGTGCATTTCCTGGTAATATGCTGCCCCCTACTGTTTGAGATATAAATCCAACTACTCCTCAAAAGCTACAAAGGGGGAAGGTTGAACCTAGAACTTCCATATTCTCCACTATATCACCATTAAAATTCCTTATAAAACTCCAGACATTCACCAAGACCTTGCTTTATGGTAGGTTTGAGAAGATTTGGGCCTTAAAATATATTCATGGTGGAGGGATACATGCAGACCATAAGGTAAAATAAAGCTTAAAGAAAAAGTATTACTTCCAGATTTATCATTTCAGCATCAACAGTCATAGAAGCCCTCAGATATAGAAGCCAATACTAACGTAGTTTCTTTGATGGTATTGATTGTAAATAAATTGATTGTAAAAGACCTCTAGTTTCAAATCACCACCACCACCGTAAACATCTGGACCTCTACAATCAGCTATAATACACCAAACCAACTCTGAATAACTACTCAAATCTCAACTGAACTGCACAGAAATTAATAAATAAACAAACATAGATGATTAAATCCCAACAAAACCACATTTTTTACATAACCACAAACAAACTCTGAAATTAATAACTGAATTGAAGTGCACAAGAAAATGAGCACACGAGGGATGTGTTTTTTGATATACAGTGGTTCATTTTAATCTTGTATTGAAAAATAAATTAAAGAAAAATAACTTTAAAATGAAACAAAAACAAGTGAAAGATTATCAACATTCCAATGCTCGGCAGCAAGAGTGGAACTGTGGTGCTCAAGGCGGATTTGATGTATGTATATATATTTATTAAAAAAAAGTAAATTTATTTCTTCCAACATGTACACAAATCACAAAAGCATTCCTTATAAATTAACCGCACGTTGGCCTACCACGAAACCATTGTTCTTCCAGCTAGGAGGAGAAAAAAAAAAAAAAAAAAAGAATAAAGGAAAAAGGTATAGAAAATGTAATTATACATTGATTTTTCCATACACATGCCCTATTCGTGACAAGTCTTTTAAAAAATCTACACTGTACAGGATAGCATACGTTGGCTGTCACCTTCGTGGATGGAATTATCAAAGAAGCGATTATTCTATTGTACAGCAGAGAGACAGCAAATGTGATCAGGCCTAAAGAAGAACCAGTGTTTCAGGAAAAACTTCACTCCGCTACCGCCGTTGGTCATCCGTTACATCTTTATAATACTGCGGAGCGCAAGACGAGTCGTACATCATGATAAAATCGCAGTGGTTCTCTCCTAAATATATATATATATACGTAAGTGCGATGGGCAAAAAGAAGAAGTGTGATTTAAAACCAAGAGGCTCCAATTTAAGACGAACAGGCAGTTCTTGCATCATCGGATAACCTTGAGTGAATACCATACGTGGGGAAGGTTTAAAACGGGGTCTGGCCAGCGAGCGGGAGGGAGGGAAGATAGAAAGCTCAGTAATAGACTTTGCTTGAATGTTACGTTAGCTTTTCTTGACGTACAAAGCCATCACTGGCGCATCTCAAGTGCTCAGGAGAGAGTCCGCACTACGGGGTATGCGATAAGAATGTAAACTTTGGCTCTACGGTCGCGCGGGCGGCCGCCGCAATGTCAGTTCGTCTGCATCTTGGCATGCGCACCTAAAACAAGCTTCCGCCTAACGTTCTCCTCCGTGTACTGATCACTGAGGCTCCAACACCTGAGGAGAGAAGAAGTGAGACATGGAAAAAGGAGGAGAAACCCAAAAAAGAGGATTGGAAAGTTCTGAAGCCAAAAAAAAGAAAAGAAAAAGGAATGACGAAAGATCACAAACACACATACCCCCAAAAAGCAGGACAGTCAAACAGAAAGAAGAAGAAGAGGAAGAGGAAGATTAAGGATGATGCACACACAAACGTGATAAACTTTAAGACTTAGCACTCTCCTCCTCCCTCACTCCCTACATAAACACGCATCAGCACGAAGAGGCGGCGAAGACCAACGAAACATCTGGATGAAAGTGCCGACCTGCATTCTACGAATGTAGTGAACCAGGTATACATAGCAGTTTGAGTTCTGAGCCTGACCCGGCGTGGAGCGCCCAGGGCGTGCGCTCGGCAGGCAGGAGAAGTCCTAAAAAGAGAAGGTGGTCACAGCTAGTTTTTCTTCTTCACGTTGTTGTTGGAGGACAGTCTCTTCCGCTGAGCGGGCAGGAGGGCGCCCAACGTCACTTTGCTCCGGGCGACCTCGAAAAGCTTGGAAAACACCTGAAACAGGGGGGAAGGTCCGTTAGCGAGGAGTGCATGAGTGAACAGCAAAGAACAAGAAACAGCCACAAGAGGGCAGCATTCACATGACGCCTCACCTTTCTCGGAGTCCTCTGTTTAGCGTGAAGTGAGAAGAGAGATTAAAGACATTAGCAGGAAGAAACAGAGAGAGTATGAAAACGAGAGGGATTAAGAGATACTGCGTTTGGTTCTTCACCAAGATTAGTCAAGTTAGAACAGACAAGCAGTGCCATTAAAAAAAAGTAAGTTGTAAAATATCATACAAAGCTATAAATACACACTTAATCAATTATCATTAAATCGGCATAATTATCAGGTCACTAACAAAAAGATTTCAATCAGAAAGGCAATACGCAGATATAAGCTAATTCTCAACACAGCTTGATGTTATTTCTATGTGTCCACCATTAAGATGCAGTGCTCACTCCACTTGGTGAGAAAAGTCAACACTCTGCTTCACTATCTAATACTAGGTCTGGGTGATATAATCAGATATTGCCAATGACCGACACATAATCCAAAAGGGTAAAAAGGTAAAAGTTATCAGTACCAACCAGACTTCAATAACAATAAATTAAAACTAGAAAAAGTCCATCGCCTGAAGGAAACACAGGATGGTTGCACATAAACAACAAATAGACGAGTGCAGGTCAGTATGTTTGTGAACAAAACTAAAGGTTAGGGATCCGATCTAGTGACCAGAAGGTTGCCGGTTCAAACCCCGGGACCAGCAGGACATGACTGAAGCGCCCTTGAGCAAGGCACCTAACCCCCAACTGCTCCTTGGGCATCGTGAATAGGGCAGCCCATGGCTCCAGGCACATGTGCTCAATGCCCCCTAGTGTGTATGTTCACTAGTGTGTGTGTTTCACTGCACAGATGGATTAAAGTCAAATTTCACTGTGTGCAAAAGCACAAGTGACAAAAATTCTAAAATTTAAACCTATAAATGTTTGGGTTCGCCCAAAATAAACAAGATCTTGTGGGAGGAATGAGGGATGAATTTTTTTTTTTTTCTAAAAGACATGTGGGTCTGAGGATCTGCCTTAAGAGTATATGGAGTTTGTAGGTTAAAGGAAACCATGTTTGGCCAAGCACAAAAATGAACGGGACTCCATCCTATTCATTCTCTATGGGGGGACAAAAAAAAAAATCTTGTTTTCCAGAAACATCTGACCAAAAAGCTGTAAACAAGCCTTAATCACGAGTTACATGGCAAAGATCTGGCAGAAAGCAAAAGCGAATAACAGTCGTGCACTGCTTTGCCAGGAAGGTGGTCATACGCAAAGTTTCAGGTCTATTATTTCAACTCTGAGGAGGCTAAAACCATTTAAACCATTTAAGCTCAAAACAAACACTCAGGGGATCAGCTTTACTCAGATAGTTATTTTCAGAAAGATCCTTTTCTGCATATTAAAGTCATCTGTCAACAGAAGAGGCGGCCTGCAGCTGGAAGTTTATTAAAAGTAGATTTGCAAGAAAGAAAAAAAATAATAGAATAAACTTTGGTGACTAATGCCGCCATAAACAGGGGAGTGATCCGATTCTAAAAATCAGCACTCCTACGCTGCAAGCCTTCATAAACTCACAGGAGAACAGCTGAAAATAACAAAGGAGAAATAAAAGAAGGCACAGTGAGGAGGCTTCACAACTGAAAAGGCTGAGAGAGACACAGAGACACACAAGGCAGAGAGAGGGAGAGACTTGAGGATCTGGAACACGTACCTGTTCCCAGAGGGTTTCTGCCACCTGGTCGATGACACTCCCCACCTCGCGGAACTCCCCTGAGTATTTTACATACGCCCAGGTGCACAGAGACACCAGGGCCACGCCCATAACCAGATTACACAGCGTCGCCACAGAGTTTATGCCAACGAAGCCCGTCACCAGCGAGATGACATACATGGCGAACATGACTGCGAAAAGCGTGGCGGGCGTGCGCGCCGCATAGAAAATGTTCTTCCCGTCGTTGTGCTTGACGAAGTTGGCGTAAGCCTCGTCTAGCTCCGCCTCCAGCTGCTCCTGGTAGCGGCGGCAGAACTCCTCGCCCCCCATCTTCTTGACCGTGCGGAACTGCCGTATGGAGTTCTGCTTCAGCTCCTTGTGGTTGCGCTCCAGGTCGGCGGGGGCGATGTACGGCTTGTCCCCTCCGCACACCTGCAGGGCAGCGCAGGTCATCAACAACACAGGCTTATAATCAGAAACAGACCCTTAACTCAACACAGCCAAGACATAGTCACTCTTATTAAAGCTTATATAGCAATTATTATTATTTACTACCATCAATTATTACTGTGGGGGCAGTCGTGGGCTTAAGGTTAGGGATCCGGTTCGATCCCCTGGACCAACAGCACACAACTGAAGTGCCCTTGAGCAAGGCACCTAACCCTCAACTGCTTCCCAGGAGCCATGGACAGGGCTTCCCACTGCTCCCGGCAAGTGTGCTCACTGCCCCCTAGTTGTTAATCTAAGTTTTAAGCTTAAGGAATTAATTTTTACTATGGATTTGTAACCAATGGATGATTTTGTGTGTGGGGCTTAGAAGCAATAGGAAAAGTCATGTCCATTCTAGACTTAATGTATTAAAGGTTACCTTAAACACACATTATCTATAAATGGTTAAAGACTAAGAGTCTACGCTCTGACTCTACTTTTAGAGGCACAAATGGCTTGTAGCCTACACGCCTCATGCACAAGAACTCAGACAGTTTGTGGACTGTATATTTTGGTAGAGAGTCGTTTGAGAAGCAGCTACGTGTGTTTTAAAGCTCCCACGGTATCTAGAACAGTCTTAGGTTCTACACTGGGCGATTAAGAAACGGTTAGCAATGAGACTTTAAGAGACTCTACTGAAAGAAACATGATACACATGTTAATAATCTTAAAATAATCTATAAGATAAACAGGTAAACAGGTGCTGTCCTGCTGCTGTGTTGATGAAGCTCTACGGGATGTTTGATCTTCAAGGTCTCATGTATAGCAGTTGTACTGTTGATCATCTCCACTGTGCAGAGCTGACAGAGCACCACACTGTTGTGTTTCTGTGTGAAACACTCCCACAACTTTAGATGGACGTGAGTGATTGTAGCTGCAGCTCACGCTCTGGATAATTCTGTGTTCAGTAGGCGTGGCCATCTTGAAACCCACTGAAAACTCATGCAACATACTTCTGTTGGCCTCACTCTGACTGAACTTGCTTGATGCTCGTTGTCATGGTAACGTTTACACCAAGTTGTACTCTACGCATGAGTGCATACATAATTTTGGATCAGATTGCTTGTAGTGTGCATATAAACAGATTTATCAGAGTGTTGAGTAGAGTGAGCATATAAACACCTCAGTCTTAATCTATAATTGAAAAGGATTCAATCAGATCGGAGAAAATCTCCATGTAAACATAGCCACTGTCTTTGTCGCCTCCTCCTATAAAGTTGAGATGCACGTTTTGGACTCGGCTGAGGCCTTTAAATACTTAAACAAACCTATACTAACTCCGTTTTGAGATCTTTTCTAAAGAGAAAGTGCTCATTTTGGGCAAGAACAGATCAGCTGAAGTAATAAAGTCTCCATACCAGACCAGTGTACCCAAACTTTTGACTGATTGTGAAGATTTGAGTCCTGCTATTCACCTGTTCCATGCTTTTGTTGTAAGTGTCTTTTGCTCCAGCAACTGCGGCAAGATTGTTGGCCTCAGCGGTCGCCTAAGTATTAAAATAAACAATTAAATATCAATAAACACAGTAATATTCTTATACATATATAGGCTAGGCAGTTGGAAGGCCATGGCAGAATAAAACACACCTGTAACATGGACTTTGGGTGGGGTAGCTCTTCACCTTGATAGATTTTCATGTAGGCCTGTGGTCAGATAAGAGTGTAAAGGACACATAGAGCTAAAAGCTGACTGGGCTCATTAACAGAAAACCAGACGATTTAAAGACTCACTTTGAAATACTGTACAAGGTCTCTACACGTCACTTTGGAGCCTCCGATTTCTTTCTCCACCAAGTTCTCTGGTGCCAGCAGCAAGGGGATGAGATTCACAAGCTCCTTTTTGAAGTCATCATCAATGTCTGCAGAGAGAGAAGTGGAGCAAGGACATGTGAGGGAGACATCTAAAGGTAACCACGTTCTAATAAGTTGTATGGGTCGTAAATACTAAACAAAGCCATAAACCAGGGGTCACTAATAGGTGGACCGCGGTCCGGATCCGGACGCAGACGTTGTCCAATGTGGACCCAAACTGATAAACTACTGCGAGGCGGAGCTTTTCTAGTCTTTACTGTATACG
The DNA here is from genome assembly GCA_021613375.1 of Megaleporinus macrocephalus. NCBI lineage: Eukaryota > Metazoa > Chordata > Actinopteri > Characiformes > Anostomidae > Megaleporinus > Megaleporinus macrocephalus. The sequence goes on along the minus strand of CM038728.1, from coordinate 30,944,149 downwards.
GGCTTTTTATGGCACAGTAAACTCCGAGACCAATCAGGTGCGCTGTAAGATCAGCGAAGGTGCTCCTCAGCCAATCAGATCTGTGCACATTGGGCCATGCTACAAAGCGAGGAGCAGCAGCCGGAGACTAAAGCGAGTCAGAGACAATAGCGAGCTGTAAAAACAGAAAAGTGAACAGAGAGAACTGAGTGTTTAACAGGAACGGTTCTGGAATGGACCTGCTCGTCTAGTTCTGGAGAACACCGCTCTGTACAACCAACATGTCAATCTGAGAAGCTGAGTTAACAAGAAGACACATGTTTTATTTACTTTCTCTATAAACAAACACTTTAAGATGCTCTTTTTTCAAAAGCATTGTGTTTTGTTTTTTTTTATAAATGGAGCCATTGTTTTTACTTAGTGAGGAAAAAACATTTGGAGATTTATATTAATAATTCATTCAGTTCAGATTTTAAACAGTAAATCTACTGAAATATACTGAACGGTATGTCTGTGTGTTGATGTTTCAGTAGCTGATGATAAGATGCTGATACTAGGCTACTTCAGTAAACAGGACACACCTCTGAATCATAACACGTTAGAAATGATGACTGGCTGAACCGTACTGAACTCTAATTTAATACCCCTGCCATAGGAGGCTCACGTTTGACCTAGAAAACATTGATATCTAGGCGACCTTGGTGACAGTGGTCAGTAGGACTGGCAAGCTCTCGCAGAAGTCATGCTGACGAGGCTCTTTTCACATTCGTTTTCAACAGGCAGCACCATGGCTCAGCCTCTAGAGGGCAGGCAAACCTAACCTTTCAATCTGCCGTCGAAGTTGGGGTTGGTGGCCACTCTGAGGCCTGGGTGAGGAAGCAGGAAGCAGCTGATGTTGGAGAAGCAGGAGTGGATATGCTTCCGGACGTTCTGCAGCTCCTCGTGCTGGTTTTGTTTCACCTGAGAGAATCAAATTTTTGGGTTTAAAGGGCGATCCAAGCCAAGTTTAACTCTAAAATCAAGACTCAGCGTCAGTATTGTTTACAGAACTGAGAGTAACCGGCTTCAAAGCTAAAGTATAAAGTGGTTATGAATTTGCTGATTCACTACATACATCGTTTACCCCCTTCTACCCTGTTCTTTAAGGATCAGGACCCCCACAGAACAGATACTATCAGGGAGGTGGGTCATTCTCCACACTGCAGTGACACTGACGTGGTGGCGGTGTGTTAGTGTGTGTTGTGCTGGTGTAAGTGGATCAGACACAGCAGTGTCACTGCTGGACTGAGAATCGTCCACCAACCAAAACTATCCAGACAACAGTGTCCTGTGGCTAATACAGTGGAAGACAATAACTCATCTGTTGGTTGTCCTTCAGTTTATCAGTAGACACTCCTACCTGGCTGGTCCACCTTGTAGATGTAGAGTGGACAGTGAGTGGACACAACACACACTACGACACCGCCACCTTGTCAGTGTTACTGCAGGGCAGAGAATGATCCACTGCCCAAAATCATACCTGCTCTGAGATGGTCCTGACCATTGAAAAACCGGGTAGAAAGGGTCTCAAAGTAAGTGTAGCTCCTATATTGGTCAGTGGAGCTGATTAAATGGACAGATATTGTAGAAACAAGGTGTTGACTTAATGCTCTGGCTGATTGGTATTCATATATATTAGGGGTGTAAAAAAATAAAAATATTAAATATCAGGATATTGTTTCATGACACTATCGATTCTCAAAAACACCATCAACACACAGACTCCTGGCACACAGTGAATCATTTCCATCTAGTGGTCAGAGGTTTAAACACAAGAGTGTTGTAATCCATTTTCAGCTCCACTCCAACATTAACAAGCAGCACAAGGGCGCAATGCTATTGTAAGCGTTGGCAAACCTGTTTATACAGTGGTGTTTTAATAGCGGGATTTGAAAAATCACAATATCACTTGTCTATTGTGATATATCGAATCGATATGAACTCATCTACAATAATAAAATAAATAAATAAATAAATAAATAAATAAATAATAACATGCAGTGTGTAGAAACAGTCATGTAAAACAACTACTCCATGGAGACAAACTCAGAAGCTGCCTCTAACCTGCTTTACTCACTTCTGTTTCTTTGAGTGGAAACAACAAAGTGCTACAACAGAAGATTCACAAACCTGCAATCTTTTCTCAAGGAAGTTGTTTCCTCCTTCCAGGCCATAGGCGTGCTCATACGGGTAACTCCAGTCCCTTATGAGGAACATCAGTGACTAGAGAAGAAGTATAAGGGGAAAAGGCTAAATTCAATACAACCATGTACATAATTTAAGAACAAAGGCTTGTGTAGAAACCGACAGGTGCTGGACTTAACCGTCTTAGCCTTCAGTGTGTCCTAGACAAACAAGCGTGGTACAACATACCTGAAATGGTTTTCGGTAGATTTCCTCCATGGCAAGTCTTCCATACTCTGTAAAAAGCTGCAAGACACAAAAAAGAGGATTTGTGAGCTGATATTGACAAGTAATGAAATAAGAAAAATACAATATGTTATTATTTTTATCATTAATCATTAGTGTGTGTGCATTAATCATTGTATTTATAACAAAATTCACACACTGTAATAACCCATACATACACCTATACAAATAGATATATAAAATACACATACATCATAATCATCCTTAAGAGTCTATGCATTCACCATCTAGTACAATAGACTCCTTCACCTGCACACTGAGAGCGCAGGCAATGTGCCTATATAAGTGTACATGGTCACCACACCAAGTTAAACTAACAAAGCCACCCAAAAACACAAGCTATTGAAATAAAAAATAAATAAATAAAATCTTAGGAGACAAAAACAACAGACATCAGTCCTCACAATCTGTCGTTACCTACATTGGATAGATGTGAAAAAACGTATCTTTAAGACAGATGTCCACAAACTAGGTAAGAAACTGGCTGCTGTTAAACTGAAGCTTAACAACCAATGAGTTTTACCACCTGTGAACTAACCACTGCACTAAGTATGAACGCAAAAGGCTTCAGGAGTCAGTCGTCCTCGACCGGCACAAACACACACAGCGCAAACTTTCACAGACTTATCACAGAAGAAGTGTGCGTTACAAGAAAAGGCAACAGGTGGCTAAACGAACACCATCACCAGTTACATCTTACATCATACCAGACACGGCGCCAACTCCAGTCGACTTCTGCCAACTTCTGCCAGGCTGAAAATAGTTTTAGTCGAGCAGCTCTGCCTAAAATTACATGATTCATGGCACATAAACTGGAGGAGTAACTAACAGGCTCATTTCTGTTGGGCTGTTTTGAAAAGGTTCACACATACAAGCAGTGTTTAATCTCAGTAAGGCCTGCGCTGGTGGCTTCAAAGCTTTAGTACTGTATTTACTCAAAACGCTTCAGTTAATAATAAATAAGCGCCTCATTAAACACGTTATTAGTAACGGACAAGTAATATCCTATTTCCAACAGCACACTAGTCCAACACAAGACCTCTACAAGTATTTTTGAAGGTTGTAAAATAAGATTTTGTTGATACAGTGAGTAAACAAACAGCTACAAGATCTAGGTTATGTCTCAAAACCTAGTGAGCTCCTACATAGGCAGCATTTTACATCATAGTATGCACTCCCAACATGTAGACTGTCCCAATTCTTACATACCTTAAACATGCTTCTACTGAGGAACCTTATTTAGACCTGATTTTAAGAAAGCGTTCAACTCTTCCTCAGCCGCTAAAACAATCCCATGATGCAACACAGGCTAATCTACGAGCAGTGAAGTGGTTTTAAAATGTGAGTTATTTTGATTCTCTCTGTGTTTTAATGTGTTTCTGGTCATATAATCACACGAAACAGTTTTTTATTATCAACTCTGTAACGAGTCCTTCACCATTTACACTTTTATACTCCAGACATTAGCATTTATGCTAGCAGATTTTTAAGTCTCGGGCTATTGTATTGGATGCTGTCCGGTAGCTTAGCAACCAGCTAAACCACCGGTCATGTGCTGCAGTGGGCGGGAACAAGCCATGACACAGTCTCTCTCTAACTAGAGCGTCTCAGTAATCTGTTTTATGAGGAGAGATGAGGAGAGAACGCTGATACTTACACAGCTGCTACCTAGACAGCCTACTTACACACTCACTAGGGTTTGAGAGAAACCCGTTACCCATATAAAAGTGTTTGGCACTTACGTGCGTAGTCATGGAGACTAAGGCTATGAATATTAACCACTAAATCACAGGCCAACCAAGCACAAGTCAATGCCAAATCAGGACTAACACAGAAAGACAAGCAGAAGTTGACTTTCATAAACCCTTAACTAGAGAGCCTCTAAACAGTGGGTCTGTCTCAAACCCTAGTGAGTGTGTAAGTAGGCTGTCTAGGTTGCAGCTGTGTAAGTATCAGCATTCTCTCCTCATCTCTCCTCATAAAACAGATTACTGAGATGCTCTACTTAGAGAGAGACTGGTCACGGCTTGTTCCCGCCCACTGCACGTTGCTAAGCTACCGGCCAGCTATCTAAAACAATAGCCCAAGGATTAAAAATCTGCTAGCATAAATGCTAATGGTTCGAGTATAAAACTGCTAAAATGGTGAAGGACTCGTTACAGAGTTGATAAAATACTGTTTTGTGTGATTATATGACCAGAAACACATTAAAACACCAGAGAGAATCACAATAACTCACATCTGAAGATGACTTCTCCGCTAGTAGCTCCGCTTTTGTCCGCCATGTTGGGGAAAAGTTCTGCCTGTGTTGCATCATGGGATTGTTTTAGCGGCTGAGGAAGCGTTCAGTGCTTCTTTACAATCAGGTCTAAATAAGGTTCCTCAGTAGAAGCATGTTTAAGGTATGTAAGAATTGGGACAGTCTACGTGTCGGGAGCGCATACTATGACTTAAAATGCTGCCTATGTAGGAGCTCACTAGGTTTTGAGACAGACCCAGTGTTTCCAGTGGTTTTATAGATAGCTGCTGTGAAATTCTGATCCTGAAATCCAAAGTCATCCTAATCACAGTACTAAGGCCCAAACCATTTATTTAAAAAGTATAAACGCTGAACATTTAATAGGTATTTTTAAACATTTATTAATTTTAGATAATCATGTAATGCACTAAACCCATAACACCATTGTCTTGTGTATTTTATTCTCCCACCCGAGATCCACTGGTGACCATAACACCTACTTTCAAGCATCTTCACACCCTGTGATTAAATTTAAAACAGGCTGTTTTGGACACCAGCCATCGTCCACTCATGTTCATGATTTCTTCTGTTATCCATAGTAGTTATGACTAATTTATTTACTGGCTGAGGAAGAACGGCTGGTCTTTTCTGTGGAGAAATTGTTCCAAATGAATGTTTGTTTGGTTCTTTTGCTGATTAGACGCAAAACTGGCCAAATTTAGTCTCATCCAACTTCTATCCGAGTTAACAGGACATTGATCACCGTCCTCGATTAAGCGAAAGCCTTCACGCAGAGACAGTGACCGAAATCAGCTGACTAGCCTTCTGGATACGCTTATTTGAGCCAACTTGTTGGTGCAGCTCGGCTCCTGACGCCAGGTTGTTCATGCTGACGATGCTACTGCCAATCAAACTGCAAACTGATGCACCCTGGCGGTTCTGAGCAGCAGCAGCAGACCCCAATTTTTAGAGCATTTAACTACAACTAGACTGTAGTACTATACAAATATATATATTTAATGTAACACCAGTAAATGCTTCCTCTGTGGTGTAACGTTAATATTAAAATATGTTATTAAATATTAATATACAGCAGAGCAGGGCTTTTAGACTGATCATTGGACTTGGGCCCCAAGTTCAACATTGTGATTTATTCATAACGACTGCAAAGGGTTAATTTAGGGTTAATGTGACCTCACACTGTTCCAATATGGAGTTAATGGTAAGATTTTGTATGGTTTAAGAAAAATACTACTACAGTAAACTATTACTTTAACCCTTTGATACACAAGCTAAGCAAACCCCTTCTAATATACAACATGGCTCAAACTTAACCCATATTCATTTCCTATGTAATGACAGTATGTACTGCTGAGTATCGTCAGTTTATTTCATTATTTAAAGTTTCCAGTGTTCATTAAATATCTTCTTTTTGATCTTCAATCATTGTTAATTTTTATTTATTTATTTAATTTATATGAACAAAAAAAGTGTGTAAATATGTTCCTGACAAAATTTTACAAATGAGTACAGTTCCCATAGTGAACACATTCATTCTGAGACATGTTGTACATTAGAAGGGCAGTGATATAATTTTATTTTTATTAAATAAGTAACAATAATAAAACTGAAATGTGTATGTGAGGATCAAAAACAAGTAAACTAAGGAATTCATAAAAGCTTGAACAAAGAAATTAATTTATTCCAAATATATAGAACATAAGATCTCAGTTGGTTGCTTTTGAACCAGGTTGGGCATTGTAGGGTCTGTATGTGGGCTTGAACTTCAATTCCTTACTTATAATTAATATATAAAGGTTAAAAACCAGCAAGTCTTCACACAAATGGGAAAATCACTTAACTAACTGCTTTAAGAATATTCTCTGTTGTTTAGAGGAGAGTACACTCCATTACATGATGACTGAAGTATTTAGAAGTCTTTAAACCAGTTTGCTGAATAAAATATTATATTGTTTTATATTATATAAAAGATTGCTGGTCAAGTCTGCAGTTGAAAGGGAGCCACAGTGAAGTCATACCTGTAGATGCTGAAGATCATCCTCTTGCACGTTCTGAGACAGATTGTATACCTACACATGAAACACAACACAATGGATGATCAGAGAAAGTAATATGTTCTGCCGGTCAGAGTAAAGCAGGACATTCTCTGTATACAAGCAGTTTAAAAGGCAGACCTGGACTGAGCTGGTCATGGTGCTGAGGGCGAAGAGTGTGGCGCAGTCTTTTATGGTGGACTGGCTGTCGAAGGCTCCCTGGGTGTCTATGAGAAGCACAGCCACCTGTGGAGACACAGATGGTCATGACTGAATGAGACTGAACGAGAAACGAGGCCTGAAATATTCAGAAACACAAGCAACCTGGTTACCCCAGCAGTAAACCCTGCTTTATTATAATTACTAGACATTAATCATTTAGTCCTGAACAATACACATTATACTCAGTATAATACTGCTGGATTTGTACTGTGAGTATCTTTTAAAGTAATACGTTTACTTAGTGAATACTAATGAACTATTTTGTGAATAATTTCACTTTATGGACATCTGTATTGCTCTGTGATTGGTCACATTTTTGACTTGAGTAATTGAGTAAATCCAGCATATGGAGTTAGATTTTTATTCCTTACTTTTTCAGTCAGTAAGGTCCAGTTAGAGATTTTCTCAGGCCAGTCTGGACCGTCATTTCTAACGTGTGTTCTGATTCAGTGGTGTATCCTGTTTACTGAAGTAGTCTAGTATCAGCATCTTACACCATCAGCTACTGAAAAACACACACTTATATTAACGGCTTATATCCTGAACTTAATGAATTATTCAATAAAAACAAGAGCTACAATAAATAAAAAAAAAAACAAACAAAAAAAAAAAACACCACACACAAACAGAACGCAAAGGGTCACCCCACTCAGGAGGTAATTGCTTATATCCAACTGGAAAAGATTAATTTCACTATAAGATAAAATACTAAATTTTTTGACATTCAGTTACCCTGTAACATACTTTGAAGGTTTGCAAATATCCGATTGGAATGAAACTGTTTCCTGTACTGTATTTTATATTTCAGACATTAAAATGGCCAAGAAAATAATCTTAAAGATCTTATTTATGTATTTTTATTTATTTATAAATTTCTTTACTCTATAATTTAGATTTTTTAATGACCGTTTTTCTTTTCTTTAAGAAGTTAACAATGTTATGCTTCACACGGAGAGGAGAGGAACATATATGCCTTGGGGTAGAGGCTATGGAAAGACAAGAAGTGATATTGTGTAATGATATAATAATGTTTGAACTTGTACAATTAATAAACAGAATATACATAAAAACAGAACACTTTGGAAAAAAGAGCATCTTAGTGTTTATTTATAGAAACAGTAAATAAAACTTGTGTATTCTTGTTATTTATACTGCTGTATAAAACAAACCCCAACCTCCCCTTACTCTGCCGACTCTTCCCGAACCAGCACAGATCTGATTGGCTAAGGAGCCGCCTTTGGTGATCTTACAGCGCACATGATTGGCCCGCATAACGTAAAGACAAGAAAAGCTCCGCCCCTTAAAATAAACTACTGAGAAGAATTTAATTCTGACAGTGTTTATTTTATCAGTTTGGTCTAAAATAAAATACCAAGACGTTCCACTGCAGTTCTATGATCTACTTAGCAAGTCAGTTTCTTGAACTGATACTTTGTACTTTTACTCAAGTTGCTGTATATAAAGGCATTTTGAACTGTGTCTATTTTACCCAAGTAAAAAAATAACTGTAGTATTGATTTAGCCAACTCAACCACCTCTGGTTATACTGTGGTCACTGGAGGGCATGATTTTCTAACACTTACACTTCTCAGGCAAGAAAGGACTATTTGAATGAAGCTCCCTTTTCACTCGGAGTGTCTTCACCCAAAATAACTGACTTCTTGCCTGCATCTTCTAGAGAGACTGGACTTGGTCGTTCAGCCCATAATTACATAGCTTCATACTGAACACTGCTGCCTCTTAGCCCCACACGCACAGCATTTTGTTTCACCCCAAAGTCTAAACGTGGTTCACATCAAGGCCAAGCAAACATTCAACGTCCGGTTGATCACAATGACAGGTAACCCACACCCATGTGTTCATTAAAAACAGTCTATTGTTAATTGAGGCAAAAATAGCAATTATAACCCCTGGAAAACACTTCAAGCTGCATTACACATAGGTCCAAGCCTGAGAGCACATTAAACATAGCAAAGTTTAAAATATTTATTATTTATTTATTTATAAATAAATAAATAAATAAATAAATAAACACAATTTGTAGGACTATATAAATATAAGCACATTGGCAACATAGTACATTGTTGAGGCCTTTACACCAAAAGGTCAGATTTTATTTTTGTCCAAGTTTCTTTTCCTGAAGCTGGCGTTCAGGTGGCTGGCAGGCAGATTAGAACATTTTACACAATCAACGAATGCATAACATAAGAAATTCAGAAAGTCATGTAAATATATAATATACTAGAGATGGAAGGATCGATCGCCTACGTATCGGTGATCGGCCGATATTTCTCCAGTTAAGCCGATCCCGAGAGCCAATCTATGAGCCTAATTTCTGTATTTCCAGCTAGCGTTTTATCCAGGAAGAGGAGCCCTCCATGAAACCCCCCTGGGCAGGTTCCTGCAATTCCTGTCTGAACCACTAGGTTCAGAAAACATACCGTTTTTATTTTTCACAGACTGACTAAAGCAGCAAAGAACAGGTTATTGAGTTCACGGCATGTCGCCCGTCTGGCAGTTTAACGTACATTATGCAGACTCATCCAGGGCGTTCTGTAAAAATTAGTACAATCAATGCATCTCGTGGGGGAACCACAACATTCAACACTACTAATCTGATACGCCACTTCAGAGACACCACACGGCTGAATACAGTGAGTATCAGCAAACAGCAGAGCTAGCACACACAGCTAGCACAAAACAAACAACCCAGAACACCATACAGACCAGACCGGTACTAACAGCAGAGCTAGCACACACAGCTAACACAAAACAAACAACCCAGAACACCTACAGACCAGATCTGACCGGTACAAACAGCAGAGCTAGCACACACAGCTAACACAAAACAAACAACCCAGAACACCATACAGACCAGATCTGACCAGTACAAACAGCAGAGCTAGCACACACAGCTAACACAAAACAAACAACCCAGAACACCTACAGACCAGATCTGACCGGTACAAACAGCAGAGCTAGCACACACAGCTAACACAAAACAAACAACCCAGAACACCATACAGACCAGATCTGACCGGTTTGAACAGAACAGCAGCAACAATTCAATATTCTACATTTAATGATTACAGATTGTTGTTTAAAATAACAGAGTCTGCATTTAATGACTGCAGTTTTTACTGCACGCATTTAATTAGCTTTATTCGTTTTAAATTAAGGGTCTAAATTTAATGATTGCTGGTTTGGTGATGTTTGATTTACTTCATTTACTGTTTATTTTGTTTAAAATGTGTTATATAGAGGGATAACCTTGTGAATTGGGCTGCAGAGAAGCAGAAGCCTGTTTCAGGAAGAACTGATGGCGATACAGAGGCTGAAATAAACACGGGGTTAAGAGTTACCTTGCTCCCATCCGGCTTCTCCACCACAAACACTTCGTTCCATGCCAGGATGCCGGTGGTCTCCCTCTCGCAGCCTCCCCTCCAGGTGAAGCCGGTCAAAGGTTCGTCATGTCCTCCCAGCCATGCGTCTAATTTCTGGAGAAGAATAACATAAGGGTTAGAGCAACAGGGTAACTTAGCAGGCTTAAAGGGAAATTTTATCACTTCTTAATGAATTGAAAATTCATTCGTCACAATGTGAACCAAGTTACTCAAAGTGGCACCATCATAGAGACTATACAGCCAGAAAGTTTTGGTTGTTGGAGAGCTCTAATGCGGAGATAACGGAGTTAATGCAAGTCTATGTAGCCACATAAATGACAATTATGTCAGCACAACAGCCCCTTCGCAGGACATGCATGCATTAGGCACAAGAGAGCCTTTTTCCTCAGAGCAACCCAAACAGCCACAGAGAAATCACGTGCTACATGCAACCAGTCAGACTTCCCTTCAAACCCACAGTGAAACCCCAACGTCACAGTCAAACATATGACCAGCTCATCTAATCTATTCTCAAACAGCTCTACGCTACTGACTGGGGAAAGAACAATCAGAACTCCACACGTTCACTACTGCTGCAAATGAGTGAACACACTGCGCCAGGGGAAGAACCTCAGACACCACCTGCCTTGCCTAGTCTACTGCCTTAGATGTAACTCCTAGACGAGGATCATCTTCACTTGTGTGGAGCTGGTCTGGATCTGAAAAGACCACCGCTAACCAGTTCCATCATCTCCCAACAAACCACCACACAGAGGCCTGAAATATTTATTGTTTTTATACTGAAATCACAGGTCAAACTTCCTGATTGAAGCAGTTGCATACTTTTAAACTAATAACAGAGCTTGTAAGCCATCTGACCCATCATAGGCAACAAAAGAACCATGTTTTGTATTATGAATATTTCTTACATACTATGGCATCTGTTAAAACTTTTTGCCAAATAAACTGGTCTGGAAATCTATTTATAGAAATTATGGCAATATTGGTCAGAAGAATCACAAAAAGATATTTTCTTGCAGCCCTACTTCCCAAAAAAAAATTAATAATAATAATTTGGTAGTGCTTTACTGTCTACCAGGAATCTGTGTGTTGTGTTTAAACCTCTGACCACTAGATGGCAGTGTTGTAATACATTTTCAGCCCCACTCCAACATTAACAAGTAGCACAAGGGCGCAATGCTATTGTAAGCATTGATAAACCTGTTCATATAGTGGTGTGTTTTAATAGCAGGGTTTGAAAAAAAAAAAAATCACAGTATATCACTTTGCTTGCAATATCACGACATCGAATCATGACCGCTGTATCACGATACGTATTGTATCGCCAGGTTCATAGAGGATCTAGACATCTATGCCACGACAGTGGTAAGCACCTCATGTTTGTTAACATACTTTAGTGTTCTTTTGGATGTCCATCCCAACACAACACTGCTCAGAGACCTCCGGCAGAAACAAAAAACTCTCTCTGGCAAAGAAAAGGCAGCGCTGCAACAAAAGCAGGCCAGTGACTAATAGCCAAATCAGCTAAAAGGGATAAAAAAAAAAAATAAATAAAAAAAGAAAAGTAACGGAAGGCATTTGGATGCTTTCAATGGCCTGAGAGAAAAGTGGAAGATGTAGCTGAACTCTCGCAACATCTGAGAACTGAAATGTAGGTTTATACTTGTGTGCTTTGGAAAAAAAAAAAAATAACCATACCACTTTATATACACTAATCCTAAATAAAGGACATTAAAATGCTCAAGACGGGGGGGCAGGAGCTCTGAAAGTACACCAGTCAGCCAGAACATTAAAACCTACCACCTTGATTCTACAACATCCAAACATTCACCTGTTTTATTAGCTAAACTGGCCATATAGGTCCATCTGTTCTCCAAACACTTCTGGAAAAAACAAAAAATAAAAACACATGGTAAAAAGGGGGCCAACAATGACCGGGACACCCACAGGATCAACACAGCAGGTATGATTTGGGTGGGCATTCTCAGTACTGTAGTGACAGTGATGTGACTAAGACAGATCACAATAGCCAGACGAAGGGCTAACTAGCCATGAAACTTAACAAGACTCATTATAATGACATGATTTTGCATAATCCAGAACCCACAGAGGCTGCAGCCGTAACCCCACCAAGGCAGGCCAGACTAAAAGAAAAGCTGGCCTACCTTCTACACAAAGCAGTCTCCCCTGGGATATGAACTGTAAAGGCTGATAATGTTATTGATATCTAAAGTGTCTGTTAGCTCTCTTCCACCCTCCAGACATGCTTAAGAAAACAAGTCAATAGCAGAGTTTCACATAACAGCTGCAACTACGGCCAATCAGAAGTACTGGTGTGAGTTTTAAATTGTATTTATATTAAAAAACACACAACTTTCGTTTAAATTTTAATTCTTCCGATCTTACACCGAACTCAAAAAAAAAAAAAAATAAATATATATATATATATAAAAAAAAAAGAGCTCCTGCGTCTTTAAGCCCCACCTCCTGATAAGCCAAATGTGCTCCGATTGGTCAAAACATCTAAATATTTGGCCAACAATTCAAAAAGATTTTCCTGATCAAGTTTAATTCTGTTACAAGCTGCATATTACTGTATATATCCTGGACCACAAGTGCCACCATTGTAACCTAATCAGTCTATGAAATTAGACTCTGGGCCACAGCATCTCTGCCCTCTGAACAACCCCTGGAGCCAAAAAACCCCAACAGATGACCCAATTGTCAGCCCCCTGATTGCGAGGAAGGCTCAGAGCGGAGGGGCTGGATTGGCAGTGGTCTAATGAGGAAATACGGGTTCATTTCACACCATTAGCACACACGCAGAAAATAGCCTCTCCCAAGACACCTGACCTAAATGGGCAGCCCTGCGGGAAGGACAGGGCAAAAACATGCCACTGGTCATGGAAAGCAGAGATGGGTGGGTGGGAGTAATATTGTGAACCGACACTGCTTGAGCCAAATGCAACATCTTTAGGCTCCAAATGTTTCAATTTAAAATGCACAATCTGGCTTATGGTAGGGCTGGTGAGACGCACCGACGTAACGGATTACAAACGATACGCCGATTAGTCAAAAAGATGGCCACTCCTACTGAAAGCATGGATTTATCCGGATTGCAAGCTGCAGCTACCAACAAATCGCTTGCGTGCATCTAGGGCTGGGCGATATGGGAAAAAAATCTTATCACGATAATTTTTTTCATATCAGTCGATATCGATATACATCACGATATAAATCAAATCACTATTTCCTTTTTACTTTAAGTGAGATATGAAGATATCAAAAAAAATTTCTTAAATGGTTTATCCTCTGATTTTATTTCAGACAAAAACAAACATACTATAGAACATTACACAACTGTAATAAACACGCACACACATACATATATAAGTGTATGTTATATATGGGGCATTATTAGTATTAACACAGAGCTAAGCAGGCTGTTACTGGCCCTTTAAGGGCTGAGGAAAGGACTCGTAGCGGTGAGTCGACTCAGTCGGCTCAAATGGGGAGTTTGTTTAGCGATTCTGTTTTCGGTAGAAAAAGTTTCCTACTCAGGATTTTTGGTCATCAAGTCAACTTTGTCTCAGCGTTCTCACTTGGACTCCTACAGCATACATATGTTTATGTTTATCGATTACGAAGTTACGTTGATTAGTATATAGTGCATCGATGCGTCGCAAAGGTGGCCGCGCCCACTGAAAGCAAGGATTTATCCGGAGCGCAAGCTGCAGCTACAAACAATCGCTCGCGCGTCTCTCGTGTATCTAAAGTTGTGGGAGTGTTTCACACAGAAACACAACAGTGTGGTGCTCTGTCAGCTCTGCACAGTGGAGATGATCACAACAGTACAACTGCTATACACGAGACATTGAAGATCAAACATCCTGTAGAGCTTCATCAACACAGCACCTGTTTACCTGTTTATGTTATTTTAGCAGATTATTTATAGATTAACACATGTAACATGTTTCTTTCAGTAGTGTCACTTGAAGTCTCATTGCTAACTGTTTCTTAATCGTCCAGTGTAGAACCCAAGACTGTTCTCGATACCGCGGGAGCTTTAAAACACACGTAGCTGCTTCACAAATTACTCTCTGCCAAAATATAGAGTCCACAAACTGTCCGATTACTTATCCATGAGGTGTGTAGGCTACGTATCATTTGTGCCTCTAAAAGTCCAGTCGGAGCGTAGTCTTAACCATTTATAGATGACTAGGGGGCTTCCAGACCCTGACTTCACATCAGTGGACAAGGTGCCAACTCCACGACGCAAGTCCTCATTATTGTGGTTGTAACTAATGGCAATTAGATTATCAATTTAATCACAGCAGCACCACCTATGTCTGTATGATTACAGCCTTAACAAACCCAGATTAAAGCTTGGTACTAATATTAAAACTAATAATACCTTAATTCACAACAATATTTTAAGTGACTGTGGCTTAAACAAAATAAAAAAATAAACAAAGGTGCTTTTACTGACAGTAAGGACAGATATTACTAACTAATAAAGACATCCCAACCTTACAGGACCATAGAACAGAAAACTGTATTTACATGAATACAGCGAGTCTTAAGTATATAGAACTGCCATACTGCAAACAGTCTCCTACTTTAAATACAAACCCTGTGTTTGTACAAGAGAGAAAAAAGAAAACATGCCATTTACAAAATTCTACACTGTCCCATAACAGTACTGACTCCACTCACAACGACACCCCATAATTTGCATATTGTTGCTGTCCAAAGAAAAACCCGCACCTCTATTTTCGGTTATTTTTATTTCTTCATCACTTAAACGCGACAGCAGCTCTTTATACCCTGTAATGGTTTCATGACGAATGGACCAACAGCAATGCTCCAGTCACAGCTGGTTCCATTGACCTGCACTGAAAGTGAAGAATGTTTTCCAGTGACTTGCCTTGAAATTAATGAATGTTTTCTCTTGAAAAGTTACAATTTGGAAGGTAGTTGTTTTTCTGTGGACAGCAACAATATAGCAGCTCAAGTTCCAGCCAAGCAGAGACAACAGATCAAGAGCAACAGCAGGCGATACATTCAGAAATGTACTGTTCCAGGCTGGGAATTGGGTGTCTGGCCTTTTCATGCCTTTTTCTAAAATCACCTGTATGTAAGCATGGAGCATGACTGCCAGCTCAAACCAATCAGAGCAGATCTCCTCAAATTATTTATAAATCCATCAAAAAGTAAGCTTGTTTTCATTCCAAAAGCACAGGGGTTTTTTTTAAAAACCACACCACCAACATCTGGGCATTTCTCACTCTGACCAAAGTCACATACCATCAGAAAAGAACTTAAAATTAATTATATGGCACCTTCAATAAAACTTACACAGCCCTAGTATACATGCAATGTTGCAGGGTGTACTGGCAAGAAGCTGGCATGCAGCAATATACTATTAAACACCACTATATGAACAGGTTTGTCAACGCTTAATCACATTGCACCCTTGTACTGCTTGTTAATGTTGGAGTGGAGCTGAAAATGGATTACAGCACTGCCATCTAGTGGTCAGAGGTTTAAACACAACACAATGATTCACTGTGCTTGAGAATACATACAGTATCACGAAACATATGCTGATATTTCAATATTTTCCTACACCCCTAATGTATACAGTATCACAACCTAAGATAGAGTTTAAATCTGGTAGAGAATGGCAAGCTCTCAGTACTTTGTAGCATCAAAGTAATGCACTCCGTACCAACCCTCTGTCCAATCCGTAAAGAAACCAGAGCAGGCCATAAACCTCATGACTACAGGCATAACTTCAGAATTTCCTTACAGAGGGTCTATCCAAATACTGAACTGCTCAAGCCCCCTAGTTGAAACCACAAGTTAACTGCTGAACTGTTCTGTTGAATCCAAACATCTGCGTTTCCCCTCACCTGATGGTACATGTATCGGAGCATGAAGTCCAGCAGAAAGGACTTGCCCTTTCGGAAGGCCCCGGCAACAGACACCACCACTACGTTGAGGTCCCGGATGTGCTCCTGCAAGAGGATGCGCTCAAGGGCTTCCTCGTCCAACGTGAACTCATGCTCGTCCTCGTCCGCCACCACGATCTGCACAGGGCCCACTGCCGCCACCGCCTCCTCCTCAAGCAGGAGATCGTCATCGGAGTCGTCGCTGCTCATTTTACGAGATACGTCCTCCACCCCACAGACGCCTACCAAAGACAGACACACAGATACAGAGACTTTAGTAAAACGGTACAGGGAAGCATATCAGATATCACAGCCTTTACAGTCTTTAGTATCTGCAATTCTAATATTTCAAGATTACAGTATAGGTATCGAGTACAAAAGCTCAACACTTTGTATTGTGGTATATAGATTTGCATTTTGAGGTGCATAGAAACGTACTGCTTATAATACCAGCACATCAAAAACCATTCCAATAACTGACCTTATGGATAAAATAAGTGTGTATTAGTTTGAATAATTCTGTTGTACTGCCACAGTACAGCTACAGCCTATTGCAGAAGTCACCGACAGGTGGACCGCGGTCGGGGTCTGGACCCAGACGTTGTCCAACGCGGACCAAAACTGAAAGATTTAATTTAGACTGTGTTTATTTTAAGAGGTGGAACTTTTCTTGTCCTATATAGTATACAGGTTTTGCGGCGCAGTAAACTTATAGACCAATCATGTGCACTGTAAGATCACCAAAAGCTTCTTAGCCAATCAGATCTGTGCAGAAGCTGCAGTCAGAGAATAAAGTGAGTCAGACGGTGTGCTCTAAAAATAAGAAAAGTCGATGACAAAAAAAAACCAAAAAAAAACCAACGACTTTTCAACCAGGAATGGACCGAGACAGATGTTTATACTTCCCACAGGCAGCCAACATGTCTCATATGTTCTGAGACCATGGCGCTAATTAAAAGCAGCCACGTATCTCATATCCATCCAGCAATTATCTGCCACTTTATCCTGCTAGTTGGGGTCACGGAGGGGCTGGAGCCAATCCCAGCATCAACGGGAGAAGGCAGGGTACACCATGGACAGGTCGCCAGTCCATCTCTCTCACACACACACACACACACACACACACACACACACACACGGGCAGTTTAGAGTGAGGATCAACCTAACATGCATGTGTTTGGACTGTGGGAGGAAACCGGAGTAACTGGAGGAAACCCACTCAAGCACGGAGAGAACATACACACTCCACACAGAACGTTCCAGATATCTTAGTGTGAGAGAATTGTTCTAACACAATTTCAGCCCAGGTTTAAAGTCCTGGTTGGACAACCAAGAGCTCACTTCTCTCAGAGAACAAGAGAAAGTGTAATACCAGAGAGAGATAAACTGTTAAGATGTGAAACTCAGTTAACAAGACTAAACATTTTTTCCCTTTTCTATTATAAATAAATACTATGATGCAATTTCTTTAAACGCATTTTAAAAATGTTGCCCTTGTTTTAACTTAGTGATAAAAAATGTATCAAGTTCAGCAATTAAACAGTAAATATACTGAACGGTAGGGCTGAACGATTAATTGCATTTGCGATAATCTCGCGATATTTAAAAACGCGATTCTCTAACCGCACAGGCTGCGATTTAAACTGGTCACGTGACTTGGGAGCGAGCCGAGCCGAGCCGAGGACGAACGGAGCAAACCCGAGCAGGAGGCAGGGAGGTGGAGAAGTCAAGTCAACACAGCGCACTTTAACATGTTGCACAATGGCTTCAGGCTCGACAGAAGCTGACACAACTGAAAGTCTAATACCAAAGAGGGGCAGCACATCAGTTGTGTGGAATTACTTTGGCTTTAAAAAAGAAGATGCTGCTCAACGTCAGGTACTGTGCAAAACGTGCCTTGCTAATGTTGCTACGACGCGAGGTAACACTACAAACCTTTTTCAGCATTTAAAAAAACACCACAAAGCCTCGTATGATATTGCAAGACTAAAATGCCAACGACCAGTGCTGCATCTTCAAATACGCCAAGTACCAGCCGACAGGGATCACTGACCGAACTGTTTGAAAGTGTAACTCCTTATGGACATAATTCGAAGCGGCACGCTGAAATAACTCGGGCAGTAACGGAGTTCATAGCGAAAGACATGATGCCCGTTAATATAGTGAACAAGCCCGGCTTCATGGCTTTGTTAAACACACTGGATATGCGCTACCAAATGCCCTCACGCACATATTTTAGCCAAGTTGCTAAACCTGAGCTGTATAAAAAAATGCCGAAACAGAGTTTCATCTGAGCTGAAAACAGTGGAGTTTTTTGCCACAACAACTGATCTGTGGTCCAGCCGTACATCGGAGCCATACCAGAGTTTTAATAAGAACAGATTTATTTTGTGTTCACTGAGTTTGAATTCCCAGAAAATAACGAGCTGGTTAAAGCAGATTCTCTTTATGTTTTTTGCACTTTATTTTTTTTATGATGTTACTAGCTGGTGAGCAGTAAGTTAATTTTTTTTTTATATCTATTGTTTTTTCTATTAAAAAAAAAAACAAATGGTGAAAAGGGAAAGCATAGATTTGTTTGCTTTATTGTTATCTGTGCCTTAAATAAATCTGACATTGTTTATTATTAAACAGATTGATTTATTGCTTCTGTTTGTTGAAAAATACTTGAAGACATTTTTAAAAATCGCATTTTAAATCGCAATCGCAATTTATAGATAAAAAATTGCAATTAGATTATTTTCCAAAATCGTTCAGCCCTACTGAACGGTATGTGTGATGTGTTGGTGTTTCAGTAGCTGATGGTATAAGATGCTGATACTAGACTACTTCAGTAAACAGGATACACCACTGAATCAGAACACACGTTAGCAATGATGATGGTCCGGACCGGCCTGAGGAGATCTCTAATTGGACCTTACTGACTCTAATTAAAATACCCCGGTCTAGTGTGCTCAGGTGGCATATTGGCCAAAGACCTCCAGAGGGGTTGTGGGGTTATGAGTAACACTAGCATACATATAAAAACTGCCCATCACTACAGAAACTGTTCACTGTATACTAAAAGGCTGCAAACAGCTGAAATAAGACTTCAGACTCTGCATTTCTCTGAACAAACAACTTTGCATTCCCAAAACTAGTTACACATTAATAATAAACAAATAAAAGTTTTATGGAGCAAAGCGGATAATCATGTGCCATACCATTTAAATTCCTGATGGGCCGATCCCTATTTTTAGAGTTTCTATACGATTCCAACACAACACTTCAGTTGGTATTGTGTTTAGGGTTTAAAAAGAACCGCACCAAATTTAATAACAAAATAAAACATCTGTCATCAAACCCATTTAAAAGGAATGTATTATTCCGTGTTCTGATTACATTAGACGCTGGCTTTAGGAGCTCCAAAAGGCAGAGAAATCCAACTTCTTACTCTACAGATAGTGGCTGGTCCTATAAAAGTAGGAAGTTGAGCAACTCTGCAATCCCTTTAGCCTTTGGAAGCTTGTGTTATCAGTGAGAGAAGAACCTGGATCAGTAATCTGATAAGTAAATCAGACCCAAAAATGGATATAAGAAAGAGATACAGCGGTCATGATTCAATATATCGTGATATACTGTAATATTGCAAGCAAAGCGATATATACTGATTTTTCAAATCCTACTATTAAAACACACCACTATATGAACAGGTTTGCAAATGCTTAGTATAGCATTGCACCCTTGAGCTGCTTGTTAATGTTGGAGTGGAGCTAAAAATGAACGACAACACTGCCATGTAGTGGCCAGAGGTTTAAACACACAATAATTCACTGTCTGCCAGGAATCCATCAATACTGTGTTTGAGAATCGATACAGTATCATGAACCATAATACCCCAATATTTGATATTTTATTACACCCCCGTTTTTTTAACGTTTTTTTAAAGGTTTTGAACAGAACTGAAGTTATGGGAATAATAATAATAATTATTATTAAGCATTATTCTTTGCTTTGGTAAAAAAAAAAAAAAAGTGTGCAGGAATGAACACCATAGTCTGATTAAATGATCACACTTAGTTACTGATTAGTTGGTGTTTACTGCATGTTCAGAACGGCTCAGAATGACATGCAGACACTTGTATTAACATTTATCCTGACTTCATGTTTGGACCTGTAGGAGTTCTATTATGAAATACGTTTTCTCTTTCAAAATCAACTGTTAATAACATTTAACATAGCAGACAGTTACACAGGAATGGGGCTAGTGCTAATACCATGGATTTCTGCCCTACTCTGCTGGAGACAAAGTAAAAAAAAAAGAAAGATATTCCCAAACAGGATTCCCAAGGGAGCAGCCAAAACGTCTGTCAATGCTGCAGCAGCCGTACAAGTACTGTCTTCCACATAATTTAACCCACAACATTCTCAGCCTTTATTATTAAATTTATTTATTTTTTTTTTTTAATAGATCATCATACCCATATGAGTCATCATACCCATATGATGGATAAAATACTGCTGGAATGTAGCATCTCTGGGAACGTTTTTGGCTAAAGAGAACTTGGCAAAGTGCACAAGTTTAAAGTTTAATCTGATAGCCCTAGAAACTGACTTCTTTTAGTAAAACTGGAATGCAGACACACAGGATTGTAAAATACAGCTTAACTGTAGACAGAAGTACTGGAGTAAGATAAATAAATAAATAAATAAATAAATAAACAACTTGTGCACTGATACAGATATCAGGTCGATCCCAAGTTCATACACTCATATTGGCACTCAAAATTCACTGCTACCAACACACCAATACCCATGTACACAGCTGCACTAATACACAAACGACTCAAGCTGGAAGGGTCTGCGCACACAGACAGCTGTTAACCCTATAACAGCCAGACACAAAGGTCAATTAAAACAGTCTCCCTTGAATCATTCCAGGAATACAGTGATTAGACCCTACACTCAGACACCCCAGAAGAAAAACTTGTGTACAGCAACTTTACTCTGTAACACAATACCGTGAAATAAGGCTGTAGAGAGACTGTACTGTCCTACTGTGCATGTGCACACAGGCAGAGCTGCTGGGTTTCTTTTAAATAAAGCACCTTTTATTTAAACCTGTCTTTAGACAGGACGTCTACAGAGGCTAGTGAACCGTGTGTACAGCGAGAGACCCTAAATAATTTAATAATTACACACAGTGTCCGCTGGGCATTAAGCATGTTTAACTACAGCTCAACCAGCCAACTTGAAACATGAGCTCCTCAGAACGTGTCAGTCTCATTAACCCTGACATGATTCCTGCTGTCACCAAGTTACAGAGACCGCTGTTGAGACAGATGAGCAGCAGGGGTCACAACTACAAATACTCACAGCTATTCTCTCACACACACACGTACGTTAAAGCTGGCATAGCTGCCTAAACACACCTAAAGCTGAAAATGAGTAAACACACTGCTAGAGGGGAAGAAACCCCGACACCGCCAGCCTCAGATTAGATAAGATTTAACTCCTACACGAGGATCATCTTAACTGGTGTGGAGCTGGTCTGGATATGAAAAGACTGACACTGCTCAGAAGACGGCCGTTTACAGACTTTGTAAGAAAGCAGCCGTTAAAGATCAACACAGCTAACCTGTTCCATCATCTCCCAACAAACACCACACAGAGTATGAGGAGTATGAACAGAGTATGAAGAGCTTCGGGAGCACGCTGTCCAAGATGGACTTAAACCAGCTAAGGTATCTGTAAAACACACACTCAGGAAACTTCAGCGGAGTCATTCACTAAAACAGAGCCTTCGCTGATGACGCTGGGATTGGACTCTAGCCCCCTCCAGTGACTCAGACTAGTGGGATAAAGAGCAAGATGATGGATGGATGCAAGCTAGTAAAATAAGACTCAAGATCAATTAACTGTTAAGGTGCACTGCAGTCATTTTTATAGTATCCGACTCAGCATCAGTAAGCAAAGACATAAATAAAATAAATAAATAAAAATACTTGCACTTTGTTGGGGCAAAAAGAATGATCTCTATGCATCCCTACTTTTGTCTGACAATCATCCATAACTTGAATAGTCAATTCTTCCTTTTAATTATAATAGATTTATTAACCAAAATATTAGTAGCCATCCTACTCAAAACTAGAACCTTAAAATCCCATTCAATCCCAATCTTAAAACTGTATTAAATCCTCAATAACCTCTTAAAGATAACTCCAACCAACCCCCTCCAAACCCTCTTCCTCTTAGCATCACTGGATTTTGCTATGTGAACTTGCCCACCATCTTCCTCTCTATTAATAAGATCCCTGCTGCTCCCTGCCCTGACCAAGGACATCGAGCCCAGCATAATAAGAAGGACAAGCTGACCAGCATCAGATTACATCTACAGGCTTTGCATTTGTACGCTTGCACCACAATACACAAATACATGAGCATGACCGTCTGCATCAACATAAAGTTGAGGTTGCTCCACTATTTGAACTGTTTTGCTGACACACCAGAAAGTTATACTAAACAACAAAGGACTAAAAAGGAAGCGATGGGTAGAGGCGTGCAATAGTGTGAACACATAAGCAGCTTAGAGAAACAGATGTAGCACTTCAAGTTGGTCGTCGTGTGATTCTGTAATGCTGTATTTCCTGAGCGTGCATGTTTGGAAGCAGCCAAGCACAGATCCTCTGTATTTACTTTGCTGTGCGTGTTCATAAAGATAATATGCAGGAGGTGACTTGACAGGAATCATGAGAAAGGATAACTTAACATCAGAAGCTGCATGTATGGCATTTGTGTCTTAATAACTGGCCTATTGCTATGAATGACCCAATCCAGGAAACATGGAAAGACAGCAATGTCTGATTATCCATACACATCTGACAAATTTTAGAAATTCAGGGACTGCACAAACCTGTATTAGCATCAGTGTAGGGTTATGCGATATTGACCAAAAAAATAAATAAATAAATAAAATCAATATTTGCTGTAATTTTGTCGCTAACGATAAACAATTTATTTAAAAACATGTTTGTAAAAAAAGTCTTATTTTACTAGCTTGCACTCCTTAAAGGATATTAATATCCATTCATCCATCCATTATCTTCCACTTTATCCAGTTAGTCGGGGTCATGTGAGGGCTGGAGCCAATCTTAGCGTCATTAGAAAAGGCTCTTCTTTAGTGAATGACTCCACTGAAGTTAGCCGAGTATGTGTTTTACAGACTCCTTAACTGGTTTAGGTCTGTCCTGGATCATACGCCACTCATACGCCACTCATACGCCACTCATACGCCACTCATACGCCACTCATACGCCACTCATACGCCACTCATACGCCACTCATACGCCACTCATACGCCACTCATACGCCACTCATACGCTTGTTGGGAGATGATGGAACAGGTTAGCTGTGGAGAGATCTTTAACGGCTGCTTTCTTACAAAGTCTGTAAACTACCATCTTCTGATCAACTTCAGTCTTTTCAGATCCAGTTCAGCTCCACACGAGTGAAGATGATCCTCGTCTAGGAGTTAAATCTAAGGTGGTAGACTGTAGACGAGGCTGGCGGTGTCGGAGTTTCTTCCACTGGCGCAGTGTGTTCACTCACTTTCAGCTTTAGGTGTGTTGTTAGGCAGCTATGCTAGCTTTGGCCTATGCTAGCACACAGTATGGGCACTCAATGCACACTCACAGCAGCCTGTACTAAAGCATGAAGTAGTGAGCGTGTGGAGTCGAGAAGTTCTGATTGTTTTTTTTCAATAAGTAGCGTACTTAACATCAGCTCAGTACATATACATATATATAAAAACACCCCAACAACATAGACATAACATGTAGAGGGTTATAAGCACAAGTAAAATCAATACAATGCAAACATTTTACCACATCAACCTAACAGGGCCTAAATTGCTTTTCTGCTGGAGTACAACAAACAAATGAATCAAATATTAATTCAAAGTATAAGTCAAATTTAAATATCTGTCCTTTTTAAAGCAATTATCTACCGAAGTTGATATGCTTCAACACCAAGGTGCATTACTGAGCAACATAACTACAGTGAGGGGGGGGTGGATTAGTTTTTAAACAATACAGCTGTGCTCGCCAGGAACAAAAAGCCACGCTTTAGCTATCCAGGCACAGAGGGTGTGTCCTTGTGAAACCAACACCAGCTTAAGTGATGTGGTTACATTAAAGTGTGCAACATAACATTCATACAGTTCATGCAGCCAAGCGCAACACCACAAGTTAACAACAGCATGTAGGTCACTTTGGCACAGTAAGCTAATAATTCTATTTAATCAAGAAGCGATTTATAGGCTATAAACATCTTTTGTTTATTAAAATCCACAGCACAAATGACCAACCCTCCCCAAGTTCGCTCAGAAACTGATCAGAGCCAGGAGCTTGTTTGAATGCTCCAGTTCAGGCAGGATTCTGAGGCTTTATCACATTGCCTGCTGTGCTGAAATGGGTTACTAGAGAAAAGTGATGCTAATCTCTTTTGAGAAGGAGCTCCGTTAGAACTGGAGGGAACCTCTCAGTCAGCACTTCTGAGACAGGGATGGGCACTTTAACCATTATTGCCAGTTAACGACTGATTATTTCAGCCATCGAAAGGGCCAAAAGAGGCACTTTCAGAAACAGGAAATTCTACAGTTTTGAAGAAAATAATGATGCGTATGTCTTAAAAGAGCAACTCATAACTGCCAATTTCTTAATCTAACAATTGTTTTTTTGATTAGGCAATTAATCTAATGACTAATTTTTAGATTACTCTAATGTGAGTGTTTTAGGAATACATTTTATTATGGATTTGTAACCAATGGATGATTTGGCTACGACTTAGAGAAACAAATGACGCGTGGTCTTTAAACCTCACGGGCAAAAAAAAAAAATCAGTTTGTGGACTGTATATTTTGGCAGAGAGTCGTTTGTGAAGCAGCTATGTGTGTTTTAAAGCTTCCGCGGTATCGAGAACAGTCTTTGGTTCTACACCGGACGATTACGAAAATGTTAGCAATGCGACTTTTCAAGTGACACTACTAAAAGAAACATGTTACACGTGTTAATAATCTTAAAATAATCTGCTAAGATAAGATTAACAGGTAAACAGGTGCTGTCCTGCTGCTGTGTTGATGAAGCTCTACAGAATGTTTGCGCTTCAAGTGCTAGACGCAGCCATCTTTGCAATGCATCAACACATGTTATGCTAATCGATTAAGTCGACGCAAGTCCCCTGCTCTACTCCCATACAATTTACACTCCAAACACTAGGGGACAGCATATTAGAAAATGCTCCTTCTCAGTCTTCACTCCTTACCAGTCTAGAAGAAACACTGACAGTTCAGCATCAAACTTCATCCCTTCATTCTCTAAGCTTCTGCTTCCATTTATTATATATATATATATATATATATATATATATATATATATATATATATATATATATATATATATATATATATATATATATATATATATATATATATATATATATATCTCACTTCTTTAGTTTGCAATTACTTTTCCTTTCATTGGCTAAAGTGACTCACTACCGCCTCTTGAGCTACACAGTGGTGTTACAAGACAGGACAGGCTGAGGCCAACTGGTTAGCGTGCTAACTTCAGTAAATATCTCTGTGACAAGATATACAGACATCTTCGATGTACAGTCATAACTTAGTTCCCACCATTTTAAAATAAATCTCTTGTTTAAAACAGGGTGACCATGTTAAATCAACTTTTAACAGCAATAAAAATGGGGATTTAAACTTAAACAGCTTTTCACAGATGTATGCTCATTCAATTTTTGAGCAGATAAACAGAGAACATCAGCCACATATCAACCTTATGACAAATATTAAGAGAGCCACCACCCAATGACTCCACTACAGATCTGAACCCATATCAAAACACAAACATCCCTCTTTATACACAGACTACACCAATACAGAAGAAAGGGAAGGCCCATCTGGCACATTAAATGTTTCCTAAAGCTTCAGTTCCTGAAACATGGTCAGTCCAAACAGACAAAGCATAAACTGCCCTGGAAGACCAATTGTTCACAGCACATGCAGATTTATTATATGAAATAGTCTTATTAGCTTTAACTAATAGTCTAATTGGTTGGTTTTTGGCCATAAATCTTACTCGCCGGTTGCACATCAGAACTTTTCAAACACACAGTACCTAAACATCTGGCTGGAAATCAACCGGAAGTGACCAAATTATCAAATTAATCACAATTTATCACTTCACTTACAATATGTATTGTAATACAGCAATTATGATTCAATATATTGCATCGTCAGGTTCTTGTCAATACACAACATAGTAAAAGCTAAAGTTGGACAATAGACCATCAGGTGCAACAGCACAGGTGGTTTGATCGCCATGAAAGTCAATGAAGTCAAGTATACAGAGCGGATTAATACCATCAGTTTGTTAAGGTTGGGAATTGAACCCAGGCTACTTTGGAAAGCCAAATTAATTTATCAGGGCTATCAAACATTAGCTTAGCACACATTTCCTGTCAAAACCTTGGCAAATTTTATGATGAATAACCCAAAAAAACCTCAAACATTAGAAGCCAGCGACACCTTTCCAGCTCTTAAACATCAGACAGTGATTATATACAGCAAATAAGACCTTAGCAGCAGTGTTAATTTCTGAACCTTTTTTTCATTAAGAAAACGAGGCGATAACTAAAAATCTACAAAAAGGATAAAAACTATGACACTTTAATCAATGAATAAAAACCAGATGAACATGTTTGGCAGGGACGACATCCAATCAGAACTGATTTAGTGTTGTGAAAGGCGGGGTCAAGTTAGGAAAACATCCAATCATAACTACTTCGGCGTATATGGAGAGGCGGGACAAGCCGAGTAGCCGTCAATCAAACGCACACTTGCACAAATCTGGTCTAAACCCGGGAAAACAATACGAGCCTGTGACCTGTCGCTACTTATGATGGAACTAAGTTATCTAGACAGTGTGAGCAGAGAGAAAGAGAGTTTAGCGTTTGTGTTTAGAGAAAATCACCACCGCGCTGGACATCAGCCCTCCAGCACCACCGTTAGCTAGCTTTACCACTGCTAACGCTAGCTTAGCCTTGCTTAATCCTTGTCCTGTAAGCACACTGCCCTGTACAGTTTAGAGTGTGTTCTGCTGTAAACACTGTATTAACTCAAGCTGGTGTTAATGGTCAGATTAGTTGATCAGGTATGTGGGAAGCAGGTAAAACGCTATTATATGCAGAGCCAGAGTCGGGAGACTAGCTAGCGAACTCCAACCATCTGCGTTTGATGGTGTCCCAAATCTCTCCGTACAGACTAGAAAGTGCATGAAACAGATTAGCTAGTTTTATTTACAATTTATTAGTGCACATAATATGCAGTGTGTCTCTAGTAAACACTGAGACCTAGATGTGGCAGTTTTTCATTTATTGATTTACTGTTATGCTAAAATTTATTTGAATTGCACAATTAAAAATATTTTCATAGCAAAAAGTGATAAATGCAATTAATGTAGATCAGTAAACCACAGAGCATGTAATTTAATTAGATGGACAGCACTAGAAAAAAATTATTAAATAAATAAGAGAAATAAAAAGGTGATACAAGGATAAAATAACAGTTATTCACTTTGCAGTTAGAGGAGAGCTCGGATGATGTTTATAAAATGTGTTTGTGTGTATTGGTCTTTTAAACATGAATAATCTAATGTTTCATTTTGTGCAAGTATATATAATGATTCAAATAATTGAAGGGAACTGAAGAAAAAGCATTATATGTTACACCCTTTATATTTTAGTCGACAGAATCGACTGTAGATTTAGTCGACTATATTCTTATGATAGTCGACTAAAACAAAACAATTCAGATGACTAAAACTAAGTGACATTTTAAAATTTGCTGTCAAAATTAACACTGCTTAACAGTGAATTACAAATTAGACCAACAGTGCACATTTCACAACACATACTGTAGCAGCTTTATTATATCCAAACAGCATTAGCTTTTTCAGGTGTTGGCCATGAATATCACACACAGTTGCACATCAGAATATTTCAAACACACAGTATCAACACATCTGGCTAAAAAGCAATTGGAAGTGATCAAATTGTAACTGGCACACTCTGTGCATCTCTGCCACCAGTTCAGGAGAGAAATAAGTAGAGGACAGGTAACCTTGAGCAGAACACAAACAGGAAAACCACCTCCGTTAGCGATACACAGATATGAAAGTAGGCCGCTTGAAAACAATGACAATGCCCCCTACGACACCTCACACACACAGCAAGTTAAACTGGTTCCTCAGATTTTACATGGAAATAGGCTCTCTGTAGAAACTGCTTTCTGGTAGTGGTATAAAGGCTTTCAGTGGACAGTTACAAGTAGGTGACTAATTATATGTTTAGGGTGCAACTACAGGGTCAGACAGCTTGCTGTGTAAACAGTAAACATCAGATCAGTATGTATAATATGGATAAAAGTACTCTGTTCACAGGCTATTACACAAACTGTTCAGTAACCAATTGCCTGTGTGCATAAAATTACAATGTGGAGAAACATTTAACCGCCCCTGTGAAACTATTTACACCCAAGGATAGAGTTTTAATACTAGAGGTGTGGGAAAGTATCAAAATATCGAATATTGCAATATAGTATTTAGTGATACTCTATTGGTTCTCAAAAACACAGTATTATTTATTAGCAGTTTACATGCAAAGATTCCTGGAAAACAGTCAATCATTGCGTGTTGTGTTAAACCTGCTGTGCTAAACCTCTGACCATTAGATGGCAGTGTTGTAAACCATTTTCAGCTCCACTCCAACACTAACAAGCAGCACAAGGGCGCAATGCTATTGTGAGCATTGGCAAACCTGTTCATATAGTGGTGTGTTAGTAGGATTTATAAAAAAAAATAAATAAATAATAATAAATAAAAAAAAAAAATCACAATATCACTTTGCTTGCAATATCGGAGTATATCGAATTATATATCGTGACCACAGTATCACAATACATTGTGAAAATCTCCATGAAATTTCAGTAAAGCCAAGTAGAGACGGCAGTTTAATACCATCAGTTTGTTAAGTTTGAGAATTTAACCCAGGCTGCTTCAGAAAGCCAAATTAAATTTATCAGAGATATTTTCATATTAGCTTAACACACCATTCCCGTTGAAACCTTGCACCTGTAACTGTGCTAAATAAACCAAAAGAAACTTCTAAAACTGGAAGTCAGCGAAACTTTCCCAGCTCTTTAAAACATTTAACAGCAACGATATACAGCAAATAAGAGACCCTGTCAGGAAATGGCCAAGACAAAAATCAGACTTATCAACCACAGCTTGATATCAGTTTGAATGAATTAACAACACTGATAATCATGACCCAACTAGGGCAGAAGTTAGCATGTCTAAAGGGCAACGTACCGGCAGAACTACATAAAAAGCAAAAAAGCCTCAGCAGAGGCAAAAGCCAAAAGCTTGTTTCCTGTTAACAAATCTAGACAGCGGAAATAAGTCTGGGCTTCTTTCTTCCCTTATCTTCCCAACTCTAATCACAGCATTCCTCTCCGTGTGCTTCAAGGGAGCATGACAGCTTTACCAAGAAAGGAACTCGTCTCAGACTAAAACCAACAACCTTGCACTAAATTTCTCTAATTAAAAATAAAAATATAATTGTCTTAACATGCCAAGACTGAAAGTGCCACCTTCTACTGTAGGCTATGACTTGACACCTAGAAACTGTTTTGATTGGTTCGTTCTATTACATTCTTGGAAATTACAGAACACAGTGGAGCTGGACTATCTATACATTAGGGTTGCGTATTGGCAAGAACCTGGCGATACGCTTAATATAGGTGTCACGATTAAATGTATTGTTATTTATTGCAATATTGGAAGTTAAGTGATATTGCGATTTTTACATTTCTACTGTAAACACACATCACGATATGAACAGGTATTTACAAATACTGAAAAAAACAGCATTCACAGTTTGATAGAAAAAGACTGTAGTGGTACATTAAAAAGTATATACCATGGTCCAGTTGGTCAGCTATTAGGAAAAAAATTCAAGTACGGTTGCAAATTAAAGATTATATCAAATATAATCCCTAGAGCATGGAAAATTTAGGGCTGTCGATATAATCTGCGTCATGAAACAGGGTTAGGATTCAATATAGCATGATTTTTAATGTAATTTAATAACACTGCCCACAAATGTAATAGTCACACTGCGGCTGGGAAGGTGTACTACAAATCAAATTAAAACATTGTACTCTTTAAGAAAACCATACTGCAACACTCAAGAGCCTCAATCCTTACTTATACACCTCTAGCAAAGTTATTTCTAGCTATTTTTATGGATTACTACACTGTTAATATAAAGCACACAGTAGATTACATACAGCAGTTGAGCATGAGGTCCTGGATACCACGAGTAAAGTACACAGAGAAAAACTTAAAAGCTAAAAACCTCTCGGCTACTTTGGCCACTGTGGCTTTAAATCTTAATCAAATATACAAATAAATAAATGAAATATATAAAAATCACAGCAACTGAATACAACGGCACAAAGGATGGATCATCTAGAACCAACACAGCACATGTTAAAAGAAACCTAATACAACTGGGTGCTAGTGTCTATTCTCATGAATTCAAGAACACAATAGAGAGAATAAAGAAAGAGAATCACATTACTGGGTATACGCTGAGCTCTGTATGCATGTGACAAACATGTGGTTTAAGGTTACGCTAATAATGCTGAAGATCAGCTTACTAAGAACAGACCACCCCCTATATAACACACTACAGCCTATAATTCTAGAAAAGTACAATAATTTCTTTAATCTTGATCTTGTACTACACAATAACACTGAGCACATTACTCTTTGACTGCAAGCTGTGGCTCTAATAAAGGTGATGTAATACACTGGAGGTCAATTGTGACTAACAGGTTTTAAGAAGTTGTACAGTCACCCTACAGTAGTCATCATCACACCCATATTAGGAACTCAGGTCTCTAGGACAAAAAAAAAAATCACAAACAGTTATCAAAAAATCACAACCACTGCGCACACAAAAGATGTGCCAACGCCGATAAGCCTTGCCCTACAGACATTCTTCCACCCGAACTGAACTGACATGGGAAGACTGGCAAACACGTCAGCATGGTGCTACTTAAAGGGCCCACATGTGTGGCTGAAGTAACATGTAAACACTGTTCAAGCTTTAACATTTACCATTTATGCCTTGCAGGCCATATATGGAAGCTAAACTACAAAAAAGCCTGTTTGGTATTTTGTGACGTCACAAATCTACCTATGACCTGCAGCAGTTTAGTGCCGTCCACTCATACTGAAGTTCAAGGAGTGCCAGCCAATCAGAGAAAAGCTCATACAGCTTAGACTGGTCTTAAAGGCCTAGTAACTAAAACAGCTTCATTCTAAAGCTGTTTTTCAAGAGCAGTGGTACACAAGACCAGGCATGTTATTGGTTAACTTTAAGGTAGCATGTAGGCTCTTTAAGCTGCACTGAGTTTGAGTAGCTTGTGTTGGTACATAACAGTGCTGAGGTTTAATAACAGACTTGCTTTTTATGCAATGGCACGTCAACACACCAGAGAACGCATCTAGTTTACTCATACTTATAACTAGGGGTGGGCGATCTGGCAAAAACATGATCACGATTTTTTTTTCAGGATCACAATAATTATCACGATTCTTTTAATGTACATTTTTTTGTATAACCAAAAAAATCTCCCAATTTTGAAATAAAGCACTAAAAGAATAAGCAATTCTGGCTAAAGCAACTTTCTGAACAGATTTTAATCTGTGCGTGCAATTTTTTACATTGGTTAAAAAAAGGTAAATAAATACACCACTCCAGTAAAGTGCAATCTTATTGTAAACAGCTAACAACAGAACAAGGCGTCAATAAAGAAAATGCCAAGATAAAATTGTTAAATAAAAGCTGTTAAGTATTGCTGTAATTTAAGTATTACTATTAATATTCAAAAGTCATAAGTTAAAGCAACACACAGCGTAACTGCTATAACTTCTAGAAGTACAATGTGATTCAGAACAACATTCTCATATGGAGTGCCTTTCTCAAATGCCCGTGTTAGCGTTGTTGGTTTTGGGCCGACTGTAGCATTACCTCTGCTAGCTGCGGAGTAGCTACTCGACTTTCAGCGTATTATTTGGGATGTCGGCATTTTAAGTAGGGGTGTAAGAAAATATCAAATATCCAGATATTACGTTTGGTGATACTGTATCGATTCTCAAAAACACAGTATCAATACACAGATTCCTGGAATCATTGCATGTTGTGTTTAAACCTCTAACCACTAGATGGAAGTGCTGTAATCCATTTTCAGCTCCACTCCAACATTAACAAGCAGCACAAGTGTGCAATGCTATTGTAAGTTTCGGCAAACCTGTTCATACAGTGGTGTGTTTTAATAGTAGGATTTGGGGGGAAAAAAAAAAACAAAAAAAAACAAAATTATATTATAATACACACATACATATATATATATATATATATATATATATATATATATATATATATATATATATATATATATATATATATATATATATATATATATATATATATATATATATGCTTGCCGTATCACAATATATAGAAATGTGACCGCTGTATCATGATGCGTATTGCATCAACAGTTCTTGCCAATACACAGCCCTAGTTTTAAGTGGTTGAAAAGATTTGTCGTGTTACCATCCAATGCAAAAACCACCTCTGTGCAAACTTTGCGGATCACTGTTTGTCGCGTCAGCTTGGGAAAATCCAAACCAGGTCCATATTACTGAGGTCTACTTTTTTTGGGAACTAACTCTTCAGCTATGTGCTCGTCCATGGCTTCCCGCTTGCTTTTGAAAAGAGGAAGGGTATGTAAACGAAGATGTTTCGGTGTGCTGTGATTGGTTTATCTGCGTGCCACGAGGGTCTGTGAAAGGGAACTAGCAAATGGTGTACTTTAGCTGAGCACAGAACTGCTGTAGCGAACTGCTGTGACGGCTCATCATGGACACATTGTAACCCTTCACGATCTATGATAGTCATACCGCACACCCCTACTTATAACTTCCTGTTCTAAAAAGGTCCTAAGGATGTAGAGGACCCCATGAAACCATCCACCCAGCCATTATCTTTCGCTTTATCCTGCTAGTTGGGGTTACGGGGTGCTGGAGCCAATCCTAGTGTCATCAGGCAAAGGCAGAGTACACCACGGACAGGTCGCCAGACCATCGCATGGCCAACGCACACTCACGCACATACGAACACCCACAGGCAGTTTAGAGTGAGGATCCTAACATGCATGTGTTTGGACTGTGGGAGGAAACCGGAGTACCCGGAGGAAATCCACTCAAGCACGGGAAGAGCATACACACTCTACACAGAATACCCTCGAATTTCACAGGCATGACAAACAAATACAACACGACTCACACAAATAAAAACAACATTATTTTTCAATAATATGTATTTTGTTCAAATTGTGCAGCCTCATAGAGCAATTCTGGACTCCTGAGTGGATGAGTTCCTAAAGCCAAACAGATATAGTATTATTTTATCATTACTGGAGCTTAAAATACTCAAAGAAATCCCTTTAAGGATTTTACAACACAGCAGCAAACTAAACCTGCGGCTTTGACCTGCCTGTCAGAAAAATAAGGACGAGAAGTTAAATGCAAACTCCAGTAAATGCTTAAAATTCAGCAGTTGTGATAAAACCAGTCTTCATGAATCAGATTTTATAAACTGCTCATTTGCAGAAAAATAGCAGCTGTGATAGGGTAAATCTAAAGGTTTTTTTTTGGGCTCTACTTTGCTCTTAAGCACCAACCCTCCAAAAATAGATTAAAACAAAGTCATAAGCCACATTAACTTTCTCTAAAGAAGCTCTCAGAAGAGAATGCCTTATTACCATCACCAGCCCTGTTAACAAACCTGGTTATTCTCTCAGGAGCAGAGCATTTCACACCAAACCACTCTTACTGTTTACATCTGAAGCATTCAAATCTGTACACCTTTTAAAACCCGGTGGAGTTGCCCTTTAAACGGCCTCCTTCTAACCACGTGAGTCCTCCCACAATAAAACTGCAATAAAGAACAACTCGGGCAGTAAATCAGAATAAATCAGTAAATCTGGGGTCTGCCCCAAGATAGCTGGACACAAGCTCACATTCACAGCTCTCTAAACAAACAGAACACAGACAGACAGGTAGCTTCCACCTTCCGTTTACATAACCATGATCTGTTTAACAGGTGTATTTACATTCTACCTTACGGATAAGAAGCCATCCTAAATTTGGACACAAGGTGGGATCGTTCAAGCCCACATTGAAAAACAACAACAACAGAATAATAACACAGGTGTTCTCTCCGAAGCTCATTACAGTAACCGTACACCGTGTTGTTGTGGCCTTTGACCATATATGCTTAATAGCAAACTCACGAATAAAAGCAGCTACGTTCATAAATCATGCTTGGAGAAAAATATCTAACATACATATTTGAGAAAATAAACAAAACCGTGGGTGACTGTTTTACTGAAACCGTCGTTTGACGCATCGCCTCCATAACGGACTCAGAGCTAGCACATTAGCATGTTTATATCAACACAATTCACCTCATATTTTAAAGTCACCGGTGGTCAAATACTGTCACAGCTCAGCGACAAAAACTGAACGATTCGCCAACAAAATACTGACCGTATTAACAGAGATGTACAGCAGTTAGCGAGCTGGCTATTAATACAGACAGGAGACGCTCAAACGTCAGCTACCGTTAGCCTCTCGCTGAGTAGCGTCACTAGCTTAGCTTAGCTTAGCCTGGCTGGTCTAATCTTGCCCTCACCTGTCCGCGCGCTGTGGTCAAACCCGCGGCTTTCTCTCGCTTGTGCTCACCTTACGCGCTCACTCGGCTCCCTGCTAATCTCGCCCGCTGCTCGAAAACAACGGAGACGCGAGCGTTAGCTTAGCATTAGCTCCGCTTTAGCTTAGCATTAGCTTAGCGTTAGGTAACGGCAGGACCGGCCAGCAACTGATTGTTAAAGCTGCGCCGCCACAGGAACGCGGGACGGCCCGCCTTACAAACCGGAGCTTATTGTTTATATATCTTTAATAAAAATATCCCGGCTGTGTGCGCGTGCCCCTCACCGTCGCTCGAGCTCCAGCTCCTCCTCGCGCCCTGATCCCGCTGCAGCGCGCGCCGCTCCGCCATCTCTCTCCACCCCGCGCGCACAAACGTCACAGCAGCTCCGGATCCACGGACGCCACTTTATGCGGTCCAGGGGCGGAGCTCGATCTCCGCGCGGCCCTAAAGCCCGACGCCGCTCAGGGAGGTTTAATAATAATAATAATAATAATAAGAAGAAGAATAATAAGAATAAGAATAAGGATGATTATAATAATAATAAAGTCATTATAATTATTATTATTATTATTGTTGTTGTTGTTGTTGTTATTGTTGTTTGTAACATATAACACAAATTCTGAGATCTGAATAAAAGATAATCAACGGAAACACCCACAACAATCATCTCACTTTTTATGATTCTAGTAAAGGATTTATTAATTTATTAAAACACTTTTTAAATAAATTTGTTCGTTGCTGTCCAAAGAAAAATCTCCAAAATAGTAACTTTACCGGAGTCTTTACTTTCAGGGAAAGTAAATATAAAGACGTTTTATTCCAAGTGATTTTGGAGCATTTCTATTGGTTCGTTCATCATATAACAAAGAGCAGCTGCAATAAAAATGGACAAAAATGGAACTACATGTTTTTGTCTTTGGACGGCAACGATATATACCTAGGCTTTGAATTGTAACAATATTTCAGGATTTTAATAGATTTAAAAGTATTTTGCAGTTGATTGCATCAGTTAATTATGGACAAATGTTTCTTTCTATAGAGACTCGCAAGAATCTCAAGAACCTGCAGATACGATACATATCATGATACAGGTATACTGCAATACTGTAAACAAAACATATATATAACAAAACAAAAATATATATATATATATGTCTTAGAACATATATCACACATCATTCTGCTATTCAGGGTCACTGGCGGGGGTTGTGCGGGGGCTGGAGTCAATCCCAGCCTCATCTAAGGTGGGGTACACCAGGCAGTTCATTGCATGGCCAAGACATACACACACACACACACACACACACACACACACACACACATATATATATATGTGCATGTGTGTGTGTGTGTGCATGCATGCGTGCGTGTGTGTACATGTATACATGCTGTTGCTCCAAAATTATAACAGAAAAAAGCATAAAAACACTTTAATTTTAAAGTTAATACATCCAGAACGTATTATCACGATTATGCCAATTATGCAAATACTATTACAAAACACAGGATGAACCAATATTTAAACTATTAATTAATTATTGATAGTGTGTTTCTGAGAATTAACACAGTATCAGAATATATATTGCATTTAGGGCTGGGGCGCTGCCGATTAGCATTCGTGCGCCAATGCGTTGCAAAGACAGCCACTCCTACTGAAAGCATGGATTTATCTGGAGCGCGAGCTGCAGCTACAAACAATCTCTCGCGTGTATCTAACGTTGTGGGAGTGTTTCACACAGAAACACAACAGTGTGGTGCTCTGTCAGCTCTGCACAGTGGAGATGATCACAACAGTACCACTGCTATACACGGGACCTTGAAGATCAAACATCCCGTAGAGCTTCATCAACACAGCAGCAGGACAGCACCTGTTTACCTGTTTATCTTATCTTAGATTATTTTAAGAGTATTAACACGTGTTCTAGATACCGCGGGAGCTTTAAAACACACGTAGCTGCTTCTCAAACCACTCTCTCTCAAAATATAAGGTTTAAGGTGTTTAAGGTACCCTTTAATACATTAAGTCTAGCATGGCCATGCGTTTTCCTCATGCCCCCCCACTCACATTAGAGTAATTTAAAAATTAGACGTCCAATTAATCGACTAATTGAGAAAAGAATGAATCGTTAGGTGCAGCCCTAATTGCTATACTCAAGTGTATTTTCTTACATGCCTTATTCAGAAAGTCCAGGAATAGACTTAATACCCATCTTAATTAAAGATGAGTTCAAATATGTACTGATGAATCTGAATTCTGATTGATTAAAGTTGTGGTCTAGGCTACTGAACTGTGTCTGAGGTCTGAATTAATAGCAAGAAAATTCTTTGGAAGATCTTTTTCTCTGGAAGTCTTCACAGCGTGTGGGTACATATCAAATTACTTCTTCAGAAATTCTTACTGAGGTTTGTGGAAGATTGCCCGTCTTCTGAGGAGCTTGCTGAAGGATTAGATCATACACATCCTCAGGACAGTGGTTCCTAATCCCTTTATCCTGGTGTGTGTGTGTATATATATATATATATATATATATATATATATATATATATATATATATATATATATATATAATGCATAACATTAAAACCTCCTCCTTGTGTCTACACTCACTGTCCACTGTATCAGCTCCACTGACCATACAGGAGCTCCACTTACAGACTGTAGTTCATCTGATTCTCTGTATACTTTATTACTCTGTTCTTTAATGATCAGGACCCCCACAGGACCACCACAGAGCAGATACTATTAGGGAGGTGGGTCATTCTCCGCACTGCAGTGACACTGACATGGTGGTGGTGTGTTAGTGTGTGTTGTGCTGGTGTGAGTGGATCAGTTTAAACACCTAAGTGTCACTGCTGGACTGAGAATCGTCCACCAACCAAAACTATCCAGACAGCAGTGTCCTGTGGGCGGCGTCCTGTGTCCACTGATGAAGAACTAGAGGACACAAACTGTGCAGCAGCAGATGAGCTACTG
The DNA here is from genome assembly GCA_021613375.1 of Megaleporinus macrocephalus. Taxonomy (NCBI): domain Eukaryota; kingdom Metazoa; phylum Chordata; class Actinopteri; order Characiformes; family Anostomidae; genus Megaleporinus; species Megaleporinus macrocephalus. The sequence goes on along the minus strand of CM038728.1, from coordinate 30,905,954 downwards.
TCTCTGACTTTACATCTACAAGGTGGACCAGCAAGTAGTAGGAGTGTCTAATAGAGTGGACAGTGAGTGGACACAGTGTTTAAACACTCCAGCAGCAGCACTGCTGTGTCTGATCCACTCACACCAGCACAACACACACTACCAACACACCACCACCACGTCTGTGTCACTGCAGTGCTGAGAATGATCCACCTCCCTAATAGTATTTGCTCTGTGGTGGTCCTGTGGGGGTCCTGATCATTAAAGAACAGAGTATATAGAGAATCAGATGAACTACAGTCTGTAAGTGTAGCTCCTTTATGGTCTGTGGAGCTGATGAGGAGGTGTATGTAATGAAGTGGACGGTGGGTGTACAAATATACACTTTTTCAACACAGGGCAGCCAATCAGAACATAGATCAGTCTTAAAGGCACAGTGACGTGACAATAAGGGATAAAGAAAGGTTATGAATTATGAAATACATGGTATAAATATATAAATACAATGTAAAATGTGGTTCTTCTAACAGCCTTGATTTCATATGAAATGTTGGATGAGCAGGTTTCTACAAGCGTTTGGACGTACAGTGTACTCAGTGTGTTGCAGTGATGTGAGAAGAAGTCTGTTTTTTTTTTTTCTGGAGGATTACGTTCCGAGATGGAAGCTGGTAGAAGCATAACTGAACCGAGACGAGCCACTTTTTAGACTTTAGGCTGCACGTATCATCCTGTATGTCTCCAACTTCTCCTGGACGTGCTCATATAAATATTTTATATACTGGCGTAAGCCCAGAAACCACGAAACCATGAACATCTGAAAGAACCTCTTCCTTCCTCAGAGCTCCAAAACACGTGAAGACCCATCCAAACCCACGAGATCTGCATTTCATGCTGTTTGTGTCTTCAACTCGGTAACTGTGCCACAGTGCTAAGCTTAGGCTATTGATCTGAACGCAGTAATCACATCTCCTGAATCAGATCACACTGAGAGGTGCGCAGCAGAACGAGCTGGAACTTGTTTTTCAAGCCTCCAGCTCAGCAGCACTGTCCTTCAGCGGTCCTCTCCTCTGAGGCAAGCGTGTGGACTGTTTAGCAATAGTTCATTTGATTGTATGGAAAGCAGTGATCTCATGGAAAGTACTTGCAAAACAGGTCTGGACCTCTTCCACGCTCCCAAAACCGGCCCAGTGCTCTGTAAAGGAGTGGCACAACAACAAAACATACACAATACCTACATAAACGTAGTCAATCAGCCAAGCTTGATGTCTAAAAGGTGCTTCTTCGGTTTAAATGTGGAACAAAAATAATTATTTCCTTAATTTATTCATTCATTCATCTCCTTATACCTCTTAGTCCATCTAGAGAAGCGATAGGGAAAAGCAAAGAAGCTCAGAAGAAGAACTTCCTCCAGCTCATTCTGGAGAATCCCAAGCCGTTCCCAAGCCAGCTTGGAGATATAATCCCTCCAACAGGTTCTGGGACGACCTCTGGGTGTCATCCCAGTGGGCCGTGCCTGGTAATCCTCCAACAGGAGGTGACCAGGAGGGCTTCCAAACCACTGGCTCGACTGGCTCCTTTCACTGTGGAGGACTAGTGGCTCTACTTTGGGTCCCCCTCCCAGATGACTGAGCTCCTCACACTATCAAGGACATTCGGTCATTGCCCCAGGTGAGGGTGGGGACGTAGACCAACTGGTAAATAAAGAGCTTTGCCTTACGGTTCAACTCCCTCTTCCCAATACCCATGAGCAATATCCTGATATACTTAACCGGGGGCAGGTCCTCACCCCTTACCATCCACCCCCGCCTTTCTGGGATGCAGTGGGTCATAGGACAGAATTCCCACGTTAGTTTCCAGTATGTTATTTCTAAGCCCTGTGATGGACTGATGACCTTCTATCCAGTGGGATAGACACTAGGACCCCCAGCTCAAAACCAGGGAGGATAAGCAGCTTGTTTAATGAGCTTGTTTTAATGTTTAGCCAATTAATTGATTGCTTATTGTTACAAAGTGCCTTGAAAAGCCCACTATGGAACACTCAGTATTGACCCAAAGACCACCAAAGGATGGTTCCAGTCCTCAGATGATGGAAAATTGTGTACTGAACACTTCAGAAATAAATTGCTAGGAAGCTAATGTAGCTAAAAAGTAAGGACAGAGCCGGAGCCAGCAGGAGTGTGGTCCCTCAGGACCCCTCTGTCTGGTTAACAATAAGTAAACCAGTAATACTAATAGAATATATTCTCAGGTATCTCCAACTTTACAGGAGAGACCTTCTTTACTTATAATGTAATCAATGGAACCAGAATTCCTCTGCTATATATATATGTCTTAGATGTCTTGCTCATGGGACAGAACCAGAGACCTTCCGGTCATAAGGCTGGTTCCCCAACATCAGGTCCACAACTGCCCCAATGGTGCCTATGAAGTTTCACAGCAATCGGATAGGAATTCATTCTGAACATCGTTTTGTTAAAGCTGTGTGGGCGGGACAAACCCCAAAAGCCCTGTAATTGGTGAGGACACTGCTTACTTAAGCCCTGCCCAAGATGAGAACAGTCCAGTTCAGATTTTACACTGGAAAGTGTGTACATGTGTATTGTGTAAACGTGGATTTAGGTCTCCTGGGGTTTTAAACCTGACATGAAAAAGATAAAATCCCGGCCTCACCTTCCTACCTAAACCTGAATCTAATCCTAACCCCAGTGCTGTTCACTTTAACCAGATAGTTTGTTATTAGTATCTGTTGATCATCTTTTGTGAACCATCACAATAGTGCGTGACCAAAACAGCCACCATTCATTTTAACGTGACTAGTTTTCTTTGAATATGTGTTCATCAGAATTTTCAGTCCAGATCTAGACCTTGTTTTAAAGCTGGCCTGCTTTTGGTCTATTTTCAACCGGCTTGTCATCTTTTCACTATTTAGGTAAAGAGCGTCCAGAAGGGTGCACACTTTTACAGGTTTTTTTGTGGAAAGAGAAAAGCTGGAAGGGACCATTGGACGTGGTGGTGCTGAGTCGGCCAGCTTGTTTTTTTCCCTCTCAATGGCTTGTGTGTGTGTGTGTTAGTGGATGGTGGGGGGGGTATATGGCACTGAACCATGTGAATCATGTGACTGAGCCTGACTTGGTGACTTGTGTCAAGTTGAAGATTCAATCCAACTGTGAAATGTTAAGGACCTGAACTGCTTTTCAAATAAATCTCATATCTGCAATTGACCCAGGCAAGAAAACCAGCTTCAGCAAAAGGTACAGATCCAGGCAACTGTCTAAACACACCGGCTGCCACTTTTCACCCGCTCTTTGTTTTCTGTTTTGTATTATTTGTGGTGTGTTTGTGATGTATTTTGAACTTTCCTTGCTGACTCGTGAGTTTATGGTGGAGCTTAACTGGGCCATGGGCCGAGGGACTTTACACCATGGTGGAGGAGTCTGACTGAGCTGAGGATTGAAAAGTTTTATGCGGTTGTGGAGGTGTTTGGCTGGACTGTGGGCCGAGACTTTTTACACTATGGTGGAGGAGTTTGACTGGGCCATGGGCTGAGATGCTTTATACCACGGTGAAGTTTGACTAGGCCATGGGCTTTGAGGCTTTATACCATGGTAAAGTTTGACTGGGCCATAGGCTTTGAGGCTTTATACCATGGTGCAGGAGTTTAACTGAACAATGGGCTGAGGTAGAATTAGACTAGGTCAAGAGACATTACATCATGGTGAAGTAGTTTGACATGGCCACAGATCGAGAGACAACTGTATTTGACAGCTATAGATTGAAAGACTTTACACTATGATTGAGAAGTTTGACTGGGCCATTGGCCAAGAGCCTTTGGACTATAATGGAGAAGTTTAACTGGGACATGGGCTAAGAGTCTTTGGACTATGGTGGAGGGCCACAGATAGAGAGACAGCTATATTTGACAGCTGTAGACTGAGAGACTTTACACTATAGTAGAGATGTTTGACTGAGCCATGGGCTGAGGGTCTTTGGACTATAGTGGAGGAATTAATTTGGGACATGAGCCAAGAGTCCTTGGACTATGGTAAAGGAGTTTAAGTGGCACATGGGCCAAGAGACTTTACACCATGGTGGAGGAATCTGAGGGTTGAAAGATTTTTTGCGATTGTGGAGGAGTTTGACTGGACTGTGGGCAGAGACTTTTTACACTATGGTGGAGGTGTTTTACTGGGCCACAGGTCAAGATACTTTACTCTATGGTGGAGAAGTTTGACTGGACTATGGGATGAGATATTTTATACCATGGTGAAGTTCGACTGGGCCATGGGCTTCGAGACTTTACACCATGATAAAGTTTGACTGGGCCATAGGCTTTGAGGCTTTATAGCATGGTGCAGGAGTTGGACTGGACCATGGGCTGAGGTACTTTACACCAGATTGGCAGAATTAGACTAGGCCACAGGTCAAGACATATTAAATCATGGTAAAGTAGTTTGACGTGGACACAGATCGAGAGACAACTATAGACAGCTATAGATTAAAAGACTTTACACTATGGTAGAGAACTTTGACTGGGCCATGGGCAGAGAGTCTTTGGACTATGGTGGAGGGCCACAGATAGAGAACCAGCTGTGTTTGACAGCTGTAGATTGAGAGACTGTACACTATGGTAGAGAGGTTTGACTGGGCCATGGGCAGAGACTTTTGGACTATAGTGGAGGAGTTAATTTGGGACATGAGCCAAGAGTGTTTGGACTATAGTGGCGGGCCAGAGAGTCTTTGGACTATGGTGGAGGATTTTACCTGGGACATGGACCAAGAGTCTTTGGACAATGGTGGGGGAGTTTAACTGGGACATGGGTCAAGAGTTTCAGGACAATGGTGGGGGAGTTTAACAGGGACATGGGCCAAAAGACTTTGAACTATGGTGGAAGTGTGTAACTGGGACATGGGCCAAGAGTCTTTGGACAATGGTGGGGGAGTTCAAACTGGGACCTGGGCCAAGATGCTTTGGACTATGGTGGAGGAGTTTGACTGGGCTATGGGCCGACAGACTTTGGACTATGGTGAAAGTGTGTAACTGGGACATGGGCCAAGAGACTTTGGGCCATCACGAATTAGACTGACTAAGCCGTGGGCCAAGAGACTTTGGTAGTGTAGTGGAGGAATCTGACTGTAACCGATGCTTGGCACTGATCATGGTGGCCTTAGGCTCATTGTGGCTTTAGGCCCAGAGTGTACGGTTCTATCAGTCAATACAGATTATACAAGCTGAGTGTATGCGTGTGAACACCTGAGTCAGCAATATGTACACCTTAAAGTAGCTGAATGTACTAATTAGAAGAGGTCTCTTGGTACCTTTGAAGATTCAGTGTATATAAAGATTTTTCAGGCCTGACGTAATACCCCTTACAATTAAAAGAATTTATTATTATTCATGGCTTAAAATGGAGCTCAGTCACACGATGTAACTGTGCCTATCATTGAAAATAGAGGTTAATTAGGAGTGATGCATGCTGAGGAGAGGTCTGCTGAATCAAAGGGGATCAATAGCAGCTGCATTTTAGCAATGAAAACCACAGTGATACTTTCACATGTAGCGCTGTTCAACACCATATCGATCTGCACAGGCTAATGGGCCCTGAGAAGACGAGTGCACTCAGGATTGGCTCCGTCTCCAGTTCTTACGTCATTTCTCAGTTACTTCAAGGGGAACTCTAGGTTCTGCTGGCTGGTTAAGAAAACAGTTCTCAAAGTGGTCGAGATCTGGTTCAGCTCTTACAAACCAGCTAAGCTGCTGTGGGCTAAATAAGCAAACATATATGCACTAAATATTGTGATGTCACAACCATACGGGATACCATAGCAACTGCTTACCAACATCCTAGCAACTACATGGGATACTATGAGAGCTGTGTAGCAACACCTTAGCAACTACTTGGCATACCATAGAAACCACTTAGCAACGCCCTAGCAGCTATCTGGGAGGCGAAACAATCACAAAGCAACGCCCTAGCAACCAAGTGGGACACAATAGCAACCCCAAAGGAAAGGCCTAGCAACCATCTGGGATCTCATAGCAACTGCTTAACAACACCCTAGCAAACATGTGGGATACTAAAGTAACAGTTTAACAACAGCCCAGCAACTACTTGGAATACCATAGTAACTGCTTAACACCTATTAAACATGTAGGATATTATAGCAACTACCTGGCATACCACAGAAACCACCTAGCAACACCCTAGCAACTATCTGGAAAGCCAAAGCAATCACAAAGCAACACCCTAGTTATTAACTGGGACACAATAGCAACCGCAAAGCAAAGGCCTAGCAACCATCTGGGATCTCATAGCAACCGCTTAACAACACCCTAGCAAACATGAGAGATGCTATAGTAACAGTTTAACAACAGCCCAGCAACTACTTGGAATAACATAGTAACTGCTTAACACCTATTAAACATGTAGGATATTATAGCAACTACCTGGCATATAATAGCAACCGCTTAACAACACCCTAGCAAACATGAGAGATACTATAGTAACAGTTTAACAACAGCCCAGCAACTACTTGGAATACCATAGCAACCACTTAACACCTATTAAACATGTAGGATATTATAGCAACTACCTGGCATACCATAGAAACCACTTAGCAACACCCTAGAAAAATATCTGGGAGGCCAAAGCAATCATAAAGCAACACCCTAGCAACCAACTGTGACACAATAGTAAGCGCAAAGCAAAGGCCTAGCAACCATCTAGGATACCATAGTAACTGCTTAACAACATTTTAGCAAACATGAGGGATCCTATAGTAACAATTTAACAACAGCCCAGCAACTACTTGGAATACCATAGCAATCGCTTAGCCACACCCAGCAACAATCTGGGATAGCGTAGCAACCACATAGCCACACCCAGCAACCATCTGGGATACAATAGCAACCACTTAGCAACAACCTAGCAACCATCTGGGATACCACAGAAACCTCTTAGCAACACCCTAGCAACCATCTGAGATACCGCAGCAACTGCTTAGCAACACCCTAGCAAGCATCTGGGATACCACAGCAACCGCTTAGCAACACCCTAGCAACTATAGGGTAGCAACTGCCTGCCAACACTAGTTCGGATTTACATTGATGAGGACAGTTAAACTTTGTTTTTGGTTTAACGGGACCCTGTGCCTAAACGAGTTTGACCCTCTGTGACCTCCACTGGCCCGTCTATGGCAGCCGGCCAGTGTTCTCAGACTTAGTGAACTCCAGAAGGTATGTGAGCTGTGGGAACAGCAGCCGTCCCACAGACGCAGCATCACATACCAGAGCAACATCACCAGCCTCACTGTGCAACAGCTCCCATCCAGAGTCTGCACGACATGTGGCCCGTTTACGCAAAGACCAGGGGACGAGTTTGGACAGTTCACAGGGAGGACAGAAAGCGGGTCAGAGAGGAGCGTTTGGCCCCTCTGCAGCTGATCTCACTCCTCTGCCAAGAGGGGAAACGATAGGGTCCTCTAAATGTTGGATATAGACTAAACCCTGCACATCCAGTCTTCCAGTAAACCAGTATGTACAGATAAGATAAAATCAGACAGGAGGCTACAAGAAAGACAGAAGGAGGAAGACAAGAAAGAAAAGAGAGAGAGAGAGAGAGAGAGAGAGAGAGAGAGGGAGAGGGAGAGAGAGAGAGAGATTATCTAGTTAAAGACTGTTCCTTCATTTCTGCATACTTTAATAGTTATTATAAAAGTTGTGTAGGTTCACTGACCTCACTAACACTCAATCAAATCCTCACAGCAATGTTACACATCAGTACCTGACCTCACTAACACTCAATCAAATCCTCACAGCAATGTTACACATCAGTACCTGACCTCAATAACACTCAATCAAATCCTCACAGCAATGTTACACATCAGTACCTGACCTCACTAATACTCAATCAAATCCTCACAGCAATGTTACACATCAGTACCTGACCTCACTAATACTCAATCAAATCCTCACAGTAATGTTCAAAATCAGCACCTAACCTCACTAATACTCAATCAAATCCTCACAGCAATATTCAACATCAATACCTGACCTCACTAATACTCAATCAAATCCTCACAGCAATGTTCCAACATCAGTACCTGACCTCACTAATACTCAATCAAATCCTCACAGCAATGTTCCAACATCAGTACCTGACCTCACTAATACTCAATCAAATCCTCACAGCAATGTTCCAACATCAGTACCTGACCTCACTAATACTCAATCAAATCCTCACAGCAATGTTCAACATCAGTACCTGACCTCACTAATACTCAATCAAATCCTCACAGCAATGTTCAACATCAGTACCTGACCTCACTAATACTCAATCAAATCCTCACAGCAATGTTCAACATCAATACCTGACCTCACTAACGCTCAATCAAATCTTCACAGCAATGTTCAACATCAGCACCGGATATCACTAACACTCAATCAAATCCTCACAGCAATGTTCCAACATCAGTACCTGACCTCACTAACACTCAATCAAATCCTCACAGCAATGCTCCAACATCAGTACCTGACCTCACTAACACTCAATCAAATCCTCACAGCAATGTTCCACATCAGTACCTGACCTCACTAATACTCAATCAAATCCTCACAGCAATGTTCCAACATCAGTACCTGACCTCACTAACACTCAATCAAATCTTCACAGCAATGTTCCACATCAGTACCTGACCTCACTAATACTCAATCAAATCCTCACAGCAATGTTCCAACATCAGTACCTGACCTCACTAATACTCAATCAAATCCTCACAGCAATGTTCCAACATCAGTACCTGACCTCACTAACACTCAATCAAATCCTCACAGCAATGTTCAACATCAGTACCTGACCTCACTAATACTCAATCAAATCCTCACAGCAATGTTCCAACATCAGTACCTGACCTCACTAATACTTAATCAAATCCTCACAGCAATATTCAACATCAATACCTGACCTCACTAATGCTCAATCAAATCCTCACAGTAATGTTCAAAATCAGCACCTAACCTCACTAATACTCAATCAAATCCTCACAGCAATATTCAACATCAATACCTGACCTCACTAATACTCAATCAAATCCTCACAGCAATGTTCCAACATCAGTACCTGACCTCACTAATGCTCAATCAAATCCTCACAGCAATGTTCCAACATCAGTACCTGACCTCACTAATACTTAATCAAATCCTCACAGCAATATTCAACATAAGTACCTGACCTCACTAACGCTCAATCAAATCTTCACAGCAATGTTCAACATCAGCACCGGATATCACTAAAACTCAATCAAATCCTCACAGCAATGTTTTACATGTAGTGTAAAGGCTCTTACAGAGGAGTAGGTACTGTTACTGCAGAGGGACGAACTGATTATTAACACCTTGGTTTCTGAAGCTCTGCTGGAGGAGCTGGTCTGTAGACATGCAGTGTTTCATCAGAGCTCCTAAATCAGCCTGCAGCCTCCATGAACTGTCCTGAGAGGCTGAGCTAGTGGTGACGAAACTAGGCCACACTGTCCCCACATGCAGGCAGGGCCGAGAGAGAAGCCGGTCCAACACACATATACTACCATACTCTACCCCCCACCCCCCGAGAGCCACTGACGAGGAACTCTACAGGAATCTGAAACACCTGAAACACTTTATCCTTCTAAACATTCCCAACATTCCTGCCTGCTAACAGTACCAGAGAACGATTTGGCTCCTTGTAATTTAACCTTTGCACACATTACTACTGAAGCATGCTGGGAATACGCTGTGCATCAGATTAAGTCAGCAGAATTTTAAGAATAAGGAAATAATGTGGTGGTGGTGACAAGAACCTTCTGAAATCTATCATTAAACATCATCTCAGACATCAGACAGCATATTCATAACATGCATAGGCATGTAATAACTTTCTGTGAGGGGGCTTTTAGAGGTGGACGTCTGGTTCCTTTCACTAACACTGTGACCAGCTCTGACTCTGTAGGCTCCTCTAAAATAGTTTCACTTCAAACTATTTTAAAAATCGATGGAATTTCACAGCTTCAAACCTTCTCATGAGTATCTACAAGGGCTAGAGGAGACATGCATATACATTATCTGAACACAACAGCTGATCTTCATATCCTGTGAGAGTTTCATGATGGATGGACCAATAGAAATGCTCCACAATAGGTTGGAAAAATTTCTGGTTCCACTGATTTATGACTTATGGAGGGAATGTGGAGGATGATCCATGGAGCCAACTCCACCATGGTCCCACAGATGCTCAGTTGGGTTCAAGTCTGGGGAATTAGGGGTCCAGGGTAGTACTCAGAAGTCTTGGTCAGCTCTTCCAATTAATGTGGGACATTTCTAGCCTTCTAGAGATTTCTTGTCTTGCTGGAAGATCCTATCCGCCTCAGAGAAGACAATCAGCATGTCACCAAATAGGTTGAGAGTGTCTTCCACATGGAGTGAGTAGCACCTTCTGACTATTGTTTTACCCTAAGTGAGGAGTTGACTTTGCTTAAAGGGAACCTTGGCTGGTAACACATGTAGCCTTAATATGGTTAAAAATTTAAATTAAAAAATCACTAAAAGTATCAGATTTATTAGATTTTCTGTAAAATCCGCTGCACGTGGGTCTCCATTGTTGTATCTACTGACGTGATCAGCGGGTAGTGACGTCAAATGGTTGCAGTAACCGGCCGTCACGCTTGAGCACAGCTAGCTACTAAACATGCTACTGTTCAGTCTTTACAGTTTGAGCTAGAACTCAACATTTCTGACATCAGCGGTGACATCACACACCACGTTAGTGTAAATGGTGAACAGAGAGGGTGGAGGAGAGAGTGACACAGTGCTGGAGTTGTTGTGAAGCTGTGTGTTGGTGTTGACGGAGAAGGAGAGTGTCTGTTAAAGGAGCTCCGCTTTCCAGCAGGAAACATTCACGCTCAGTAAACAGCTAGATACACTGAACGGGGTGTCTCTGAGCTTCACACTCCTTTATTAGTGAAGTAGTATGTTCACTACTAAGACTGGACTTTCACCTTCAGGATCCACAAACGAGGAGAAGCAGCTGACGCTAACGCTAAACGTTCTCAGGAGAGAATCCAGCGCATGTTCACGTTCACGGTTCTTCTCGCGGTTCTCCATAATCTGGAGCTTCTGGACTTCCTGTGTGGGGAAACTGTGGCACTGCATTGTGTTTTAGTCTGAGCTTAAAACCAACAGCCTCCGTCAAGTCTCTCACCAGTGGTGGTCTACTGAACCACTCAAACTCATCCAGACTGAAGTGAGGAGAGCAGAGCGGGGGTCTTTGGGTAGCTGTGTTGGTCCACACGCTGCTTCACTAACTATTCTCCTTGTTTATGTTTGTGAAGCTGTTTAGACTAATATCAGTCTTCACACTGCCTTTCACTGAAACAACATCAACAACACAATGTACATGGTTTTCTTTAAGCTAGGTTAGTAACTAACACTCACTCCTTCACACCACAGTCCAGTTCAGACCTGAAACCATCTGACCTCATCGACCCAGCGCGTCAGATATAATGGCTGTGTCCATATGTTAAATATTTAGAATAAAAGCGTTAATTTATAAATAAATCTGATACTTTTGTGATTTTTTGCAATGTGTCTTAACAATTTAGAGTCATTACAACATATTAAGGCTTACAAGTGTTACCAGTCGGGGTTCCCTTTAAGGTCTTATCTTATAAGCTACCACAGTGAGGCCTGAATTAACAGTATTTCCAAAGACAGCTTATCTTCTCCCCAGGGCGCGAGGTGCTGCTCTGGTTCTCCCCCACACTGCACTGTAACCCAGCAGTGTTCAAGTCAAGCAGCGAACCGACATCAGCAGCCCTTTGCACCATCCAGCCTGTCCAAAGGGATAACCTCAAGAAGACTTGTCCATTACTCCCAGTACTGATTTCTGGATATAGATATGCCAGAATAATCTCCACACCATCACAAACTCTGATCTACAGCTGATACAAAACTAAGTCATCCATAGAATTCACTACAGTGGACGAAAGATCGCCAGCTCTGAAATCTGTTCACACTGCACCCAGAACACCACAGATAACTATATCCACACCATGTGGCATTGCACATCCATACAACACCTCATACAACACCTCTGGCAAGAAATGATCAGTATATTAGCAACATGCTTAAATATCCGTACCCATATCTCCAGAATTATGTCTCCTAGGAGCCACATCAACACCCAGTGTAAGAAAAGAAACCACAACGGCTCTACTCATAGCCCTCACCATCGCCAAGAAAACTATCCTCATGAACTAGAAATCGGAAAACATCATCACTGTCAATCACTGAAAAAACCTATTAATAGATCACATATCTATGAAAAGAATATCTGCTTCCATTACAAATAAAATCCCAGAGTACAGTTTAATCTGGACACCAATTATTAACCTCCTACAACCATCCGGCCAAACCAACTCCACTATAAACACGGGTATACTGAGATCCAGTACCAAACTCAACACCACTCTATACATAACAACAAATAACACCTCTATACGTAGACACACACACACACACACACACACACACACACACACACACACACACACACACACACACACAGATTCCTATGTATTTGTGTTTTTGTTTTGTTATCTTCTTTTTCTTGTCCTCCCCCCTTGTTGGCTTATTAGTTAGTTTGTTTGTTTATTTGTTTGTTTTTTCTCATCTTCTTCATATTGATTTGTATATCGTCGCTGTCCAATGAAAAACGTATCTCGATTTTTCACGATTTTGAGTTTTCTACATCATTTGAACACGCCAATAGTCATTTACATTGTGTGAAAATTTCATGATGAATGGACCAATAGAAGTGCTCCAAAATAGCATGGACAAAAAATTCTGGTTCCATTGACTTACATTAAAAGTTAAGTAAGTTTTTGGTCTCTCCTGTAAAGTTGCAATTTTGGAGATACCTGTTTTCCATTGGACAGCGACGATATGTATGTATATGTGTGTCCATATCCTCTTTCATTAATAATTCATTATAAATAAAAATAAAGTGTAAACAGTCCTCCAAAGAGGGGGGTTGGTGGCCGGCCCCAAAAAAATAAATAAAATAAATAAATAAAACAATTTAACTCCAGTTTGTATTTGTAATTTTTTAGCATGTTCTGGAAATGTCCAGGATGTATTTGGAGTATTTAGTGTACGGTTGGATGTTTTAGGCTATAGTTGACGTGTTCAGGCTATATTGAAAGTTTCCAGGACATCATTGAATTTTTTTTTTAATATAGTTAAAGTTTCCTGTATGTATTTCAAGTTTTAAAGATTGTAATGCTGTGGTTTACGGTGTAGAACCAGAGCAGTATCAGTGAGAGTTGAAGAGATGAAGGAGACCCTCAGACTCCCTGAGGAGAGAGAGGAGATTAACTGGCAGAATCAGACTGTAATTAATCTGATCTCAGCAGCAGAACCTGAAAGATGAAGCTCTTGATGGCTGCAGAGGTTTCACCGTCAGTGTAATGTGACAGATTATCACTGATAATAAGAAAGAAGGAGAGAAGAGAGGATGAAGTTAGAGGGGTCTTGAGAAAGAGAGAGAAAGACTGTCCTTAATCACTAGAGGAGCTCTCCGCCCAGCAGCTCCACCAGACAGATAAACAGTACGACTAGGTATAACTAGAAAAGCGTATCTTCTGAAGGAAACGCAGGAGGGTTGCACAGCTTAAGCAGTGTGAGGAACGAGGGATGAACAAACGACAAGCAGAGGAGTGTGGGTCAATGTGTTTGGGGATCTGATCTGAGTGAGTAGAGGCAGTTTGGAGGCTGTAGGTTAAGTAAAACCATGAGGTTTGGGTTCAGCCAAAAATGAATGGGACTCTATGGCGAAAAAAGAGGGATGGAAAAAAAGACAAACAGACGAGTGCGTGTCAAACCAACAGTACAATCGTGGTCGGGGGTCCGTCCTGAGTCAGTGTATGTGAAACAGTGTCTGTGGGTCGAGCAGAAGTTCAGTAGACTGGCGTGCACTTTTCTATCCTATTCATTCTCTATGGGGAAAAAAATTAGGGAAATTCTGCTCCTATCCAGAATCCGTGCATCCAATCAAAATCTGTATACAAGCCCAAATCACACAATCAGACCTGGACAATCTGGAGTTGGAACGGAGTTGATATCTTGAAAAATACTGGATGTTATAGTATGGATATATAGTATCACAATACTATACAATATAGTAATAATAATAATAATAATTGCAGTTCAGGTTACAGTATGTTTACTATGTGCTGTACAGATACAGCAGCTATAGTAACAGCCCACTGACTCCACCTCTCATATACATCACTCTCTTTAATTCATGGTTATTATATAATCTGTGTATTACATAATCTGTGTTATACAAAATTATACATTTAAATTTTGCCTACATATTAAATTTGAATTCCTTTCACAAAATCTTGCATATTTGGTTTTAATGTTATGGTATTTGATGCCGGGACTGTTCCAGGAATTGTTTATCCAAGAACTCAGCGTTCAGGGAAACAGGTTGTGTGAACTGTACAGTAAGTTTACTGTAAAATGACAGTGTCCGTACAGTAGAAGTGATATTACTGTATCCTTACAGTTCTGGTACAGTAACTACAACTGTGATGATGCATACCTGTCATTTCCTCCAGACCTCAATGATAAATACAATAAAAGGACAGAACACAGAAGTACAAACACAGCATATGTGGTAGTAGTGTTTAAACAGGATGAATAATGAAGTAGTGTGAAGTGGTGAGTAGCGCTGAAGCCAGACTCCTGCTGTTGGGTGGTGTAGAAGCAGATGGGCCTGCAGAGACCTCCACCTCCTGCTGCCTCTCCAGGACGGGCTGTGTTTGAGCACACGTTACCTAAACAGGGCTGAGGACTCTGATACTACATCCAGACACCGCCGCGGCTGCGGGTGTTGGGTCAGAGGTCTAGTATATGCTGTCATCTTGTGTGTGTTCAGTAGTGTGTGTGTGTTCAGTAGTGTGTGTGTTCAGTAGTGTGTGTATATGTTTCACTGCAAACACAAGTGGTAAGTAGCTCTAAATTCTAAACTTCTCCTTTAAAATTTGTATGAATTTACACGTCCATCAACATTTTCACACTAAGTACATGAAACTGGGTCAGTGGAACTACTTACTACCCTCGCTACTGACCCCTGAGTGGTCTCGGATTCTCAGACTGGAGCTGTTCTGACTATATTTGGGCCTGTATGATCGTTCAGCGTATGTTGTGGCATCAAGTGCTTTTCCACCCTGGATTGAGGATCGTGTAGGAGACGGGAAATCTTACTGAGATCCCAGAACGTGGAATATAATCCACACGAATGTATTCAGAGCCCTGCAAAGCCTAAACAAACATCTTAGCTTGTTTTATCACTTTCACAAACACCTGCCATGCCTACATGCATGAGCTGGAACACCTAAAGCCAAAAAGGGTGGGGGGTGGTGGTGGGCATCATGCAATGTTCAGCTCCTTCACAGTTCCACTGAAGCTCCAGGCCAAAATGTAAGAAGCTACCTGATCTTGGATGATTCCTTTAATTTCCACTTAGGCTGCAACATGCTGGCTCACTGTTAGGGGGTGGAGCCTTTTCATACAGAGCCCACCCCCCTCAGCTTTGGAATAAACCTTCCAGTCAGTGTTTGGGATGCAGACACAGCCTCAATGTCCAGACTAAAAACCTACATGTTTAGTCAAATGTTATATACTATCTTCATACAGCCCAGAACCTGTCCACAGACACCAACAGGCTGCTTTACACTGATCTGTCCACTAGAGGGAGACATTTGAACACAAGTTCACATCCATGCTCTGTTGCTCTACAGCAGGGCTCATCAGTCTTATCCACAAAGACTCAGTGTGGCTGCAGGTTTCCCACCAAGCATGAGCCCACCCCCTGAGACCACCTGATTAAACAGGGGAATCTGCTTGACTGGGATGAAGCCCTGCAGCCACACGAACACTGAAAAGTCTCAACTTTATAGACTATTGTGTAAAAGTTCATCCTGTTTAAACAACTTTACAGACTTTACACTGAACAAAGTGCTCTGGCTCATGGAGGGATCTTAACATTACACGGTGGACCCCCAAAAGAGACGTGGTGGTCTTTCATTTTTACTTTTCAACAAAGTTATTATGAATGAATTCCCCATTTAAGGTGGCACGGTTAGTATTCTATTACTCAACGCAGGCATGCATTAACATACTCAGGCTACATGGTCACAAGTGGCCTCAGTGTATCATCACTGCCCAAAAACAAAAATCTTATAATCTTTATTGTTTTTTTTCTACAACGTTTGAACACAGCAGCAGTCGTTTACATTGTATGGAAATTTCATGATGAACAGACCAATAGAAATGCTCCAAGTTGGCTTTGAAAGCATTCCAGTTCCATTGACTTACACTGAAAGTTAAGAGTGTTTTTGTTCTCTCCTGTAAAGCTGCCATTTTAAAGATACTTGTTTTTCTTTGGATAGTGAGGATATAAGTAATAATCGGAACTAAGTAATAATCACCAAATCCTTAATTAGCCTTATTTTGACCTTAAATAGTCAATTTTTGTCTAATTCCTTTATTGAGGTGTAACATATGGAGAACAACATATGATAAATAAATAAATAAATGTAGAAATAAATAAAAATAAGAATTTAGACACTCAAATTAGCCACATGTGATTTTGCACACAGCGGAATTTGACCTCCGCATTTAACCCATCCGTGCAGTGAAACACCCACATATACACACACACACTAGTGAACATGCACACTAGGGGGCAGTGAGCACACGTGCCCGGAGCGGTGGGCAGCCCTATCCACGGCGCCCGGGGAGCAGTTGGGGTTAGGTGCCTTGCTCAAGGGCACCTCAGTTGTGGCCTGGGGGATCCCGGGGATCGAACCGGCAACCTTCCGGTCACAAGACCGGATCCCTATCCTTCAGGCCACGACATATCTATATTTATATAGATATGTATTTATTTCTACATTTATTTATTTATATCTACATTTATTTCTGTATTTCTACATTTATTTATTTACATACTTTGCACATAATAAATCCAAATAAATAAATAAATAAATAAATAAATGTAGAAATATGGAAATAAATAAATGTGTGTCTGTGGATTTATTTATTTTTGATATATTTGTGTATTTAATTATTTATTTATTTATATTTGTGTCATTTTTTGTCCTCTATAGTAACGTTATTCCGAGTGGTCTGGTGTAAAATGGCTCACTATAGAGAAAGTTACAGATTTCTTTATGGTGGTGGTGATGAGTAAACCAACATGTGTATCTCCAAAATGGTAACTGGACAAAAAAGTTTTTACTTTCAATGTCAATGGAGCATTTCTATTGGTCTATTCATCATTAAATATTCACATAATATAAGGGGTAGCTGTTGTATTGGAATTATGTAAATCAAATAAATAAATAAATAAATAAATAGACAAAAATGGAGATATATGTCGGTGAAATGGTGGAAACTCCAAATAAAAAAGTTCTGGCTGAGCAGTTAGCTTTTATGCCCCTTTTTGATCTTGGATGTGTAATAAACACATCTTGAGGCCAAAATCTGCTCAAAACTAATGTTAAGCAACATCTCAGGCATTAAACAGTGCATTCATAACCGTTTACTCTAATCCCTTTCTGTGAGAAAGCTTTTAGAGGTGGACGTCTGGTTCCATTCACCACCACTGTGAACAGTTCTGACTGACTAAGTTTCTCTACAACAGAGTGTTTCACACCAAACCACTGTGAATGACTCTGTTTACATCTGAAACATTTAATTATGCAGAAAATTTGAAAAACTGGTGGCGTTGCCCTTTAAGGAGACCCTACTAAGAATGTGTGGTGGGGGAAAGTTGGGTGAAATTTCCATTAGTGAGGACTAGAACCAGGAAACCTGCGTTATGGCGCCATCTGCTGGAGCCTATGCTCCGATCACTCAGCCACAATTAGTATTTCAGTTTAATACCTAGTGAATCTGGGTGTCCATGATCCAATAAGAATGATGGTCCAAAATATATACTGCTGATTGGTCACATCAAACTCATTTCTGGCTTAAGCCACACCCACTTTAAGCACGGAATATAAAAGAGGGCGTAAAAGAACCCCAACAACACAGTATATAATCAACATATACGTATTAATATGAGAAGAACTTTAATGACACACAGTCACAACATTAAACAAGTATTTATTACATTATTTTCAATTAAATTAATCCCATCAGTGAGACATCTGCACAGTAGCTTCTTTCAAACAAATAGAAATTTTATTGTATTTATGTACACATACATACATACATACATACATACATACATACATACATACATACATACATACATACATACATACATACATACATACATACATACATACATACATACATACATACATACATACATACATACATACATACATACATACATACATACATACATACATACATACATACATACATACATACATACATCAAATAAAATATAAAACCATGCATGCAGTTTCCACAAGATTAGTTTAGTCACAACTCTGGAATAGTAAGAACAGTTAGCTTCACATTTAGGAAAGAGAATGAAGGAGGAGACAAACCAGAACACATGCTGTACACCAACAACCATAGGGGAACTCCAACAAACTTCCAAAATTCTACATGATAAAATGGTTTTGATGTAAACAAAGTCGTTCAGAGTGGTCTGGTGTGAAATTCTCAGCTCTAGAGAACGTTACAGAGTTTGAACTATTCAGAGTGGTGGTAAATGGAACCAGACATCCACCTCTAGAAGCTCCAAACAAATAGTTAATAAAACAAATAGTAAATAAAACATCTATGATGGTGTTGTAGACATGGCGACCCCTGGTTCTCATCCTCAGCACCACTGTAAAGAACATCTGTATCATTAAGCTTCTGTACATTCACTCATTTAACACCAAAACACTCTGCATGACTTTGTTTACATGACAACGACTGAATTTTAGGGTTTAGAGCCAACAGTGACCACATCTATGATAACAGCATACTAATGGGATACTAGAGTATATACACACACATGTATTCACATTGTTCTCTAGAGGTTACACTGAATCCCATCAGTTACAGCTTCACAGCAAACAGAATAATACCATATATCATCACTATCATCACTGAAACAAAGCCTTGTATATCTAAAATAGCTTATGAACTTAATGGCTGGGAGAAAAAACAAACAAAATCAAATCAAATCCAGAGGAATTTCAAATGTTTGGCGGTTAATATGTAAGCAGTGAGACATTTACTGAGCCGGAATTGTCCACAGTGATGTTGACTGGATGTCTAAAGACTTCAATGACTGTAAATGGTAAATCATATAAACACAGAGGAGCTGGACAGCAAATAAAATGGATATATTTACATTACGGACACAGTGACCCCTGGTTACCATCAAAAAAAAAAAAAAAATCAGTCTAAGTTTCTCTACAATAAACGATTTCACATCGAATGACTTTGTTCACATCTCAACCCCTGAACCCCTTCATCGTGTATTTTATGGATGCTGTACATAAAGAGGTATCAGTGCACTGTTCTTAGAAACGAGTCAGTGAGACTAAATAAAAGCCCTGATAAGAACAACTGGTCACAAGACAGACTTAATGAGAGCCATGAGACAGACGGGCTAAGTGGAGAGGGACCAGTTCTCAAGTGATCTTAATGCTTACATTACCGAAACCATTCAAACAGCACAAAACAGAGACACAGAGACGTTTAGGAGACAAAACACTGAGGGTCACGTATGACGTCACACCGTGACCTCTTCACATACAGAGGGAGCAGAACTGTGTAACACACACTGTAAAGCTCAAATAACTAACCAAGTCTCCAACAGAGCCAGTGATCAACACAGTCTCCGACACAGCTGGCCAACACAGCCACCTACATGGCAGCAAACAATCTCCAACCCAGTCTCCAACCCAGTCTCCAACGCAGTCTCCAACCCAGTCTCCAACGCAGCCGGCCAACGCAGCGGCCAACGCAGCCTCCAACATGCACCATCATGCTTAAATATCTATGGAAGTTAGTCCCAGCAGGAAGAAGAGTAAAAGTCAACTCCGGTATTTCTCTTTTACTTCTTCTTTTAGGGAGGCTGTGGTTGCGGAGACTGGGGTTGCGGAGGCTGTGGTGCGGAGGCTGTGGTGCGGAGGCTGGGGTTGCGGAGGCTGTGGTGCGGAGGCTGTGGTGCGGAGGCTGGGGTCGGGGAGGCTGGGGTTAAACGCTGTGGTTGGAGACTGGGGTTGAGGAGGCTGTGGTGTGGAGGCTGTGGTGCGGAGGCTGTGGTTGCGGTGTCTGGGGTTGCGGTGTCTGGGGTTGCGGTGTCTGGGGTTGCGGTGTCTGGGGTTGCGGAGACTGGGGTTGCAGAGGCTGTGTTGGGGAGGCTGGGGTTGCGGAGGTTGAGGTGGCTGGGGTTGGAGAGGCTGGGGTTGGGATGCTGGGGTTGCAGAGGCTGGAGTTGGAGAGACTGGGGTTGGAGAGGCTGGGGTTGGAGAGGCTGGGGTTGGAGAAGCTGGGGTCCGGGAGGCTGCGGTTGCGGAGGCTGGGGTTGGGAAGTCTGGGGTTGCGGAGGTTGAGGTGGCTGGGGTTGCGGAGGCTGGGGTTACAGAGGCTGGGATTGGGAAGGCTGGGGTTGTGGAGGTTGGGGTTGCGGAGGCTGGGGTTGGGAAGTCTGGGGTTGCGGAGGTTGAGGTGGCTGGGGTTGCGGAGGCTGGGGTTACGGAGGCTGGGATTGGGAAGGCTGGGGTTGTAGAGGTTGGGGTTGTGGAGGATGGGGTTGTGGAGGATGGGGTTGGAGAGGCTGGGGTTGCGGAGGCTGTGGTTGCAGAGGCTGTGTTGGGGAGGCTGGGGTTGCGGAGGTTGGGATGCTGTGTGGTTGTTGCAGTTTGAGCTTTACCAGAGTGTGTGTTTACATTCGAGAGACCACCAAACCGAGTATAAGACTGGAGTCACTGGATTGGTCAGTGAAGAGTGAGTCAGTAAACAGCTTAACAAAGGAATGCACACTTGAGGGGCTGTAAATGATTCCAGCCAAAAAAAGAATGGAACAAAGAGGCTCTTCACTCGTTCTCGCAATAAGGAGGCAGAGGAATGACCGTAGCTGGGGTCCTCATGAACATCCTCACTGAGATGACTCATCAGAGGTGAATGAGGGACAGTTAGGCAACAAGGTGAGGGTCATGTAAGTGGAGTCTGACGTGATCGCCTCTTCGTTCCCCTCCAAACCTGTCGTAGCATCAACAGACCTCCCGTTTACAGTCCTCCTCCAAACTCACGGTTCAAATGTCTAAATCCAAACTTCTACCACAGAACAGAAGTCAGTCACCTCAACCGTCCACCGCTGCTACGATGAGTCATCACGGCCTTCCTGCGCCGGACCGTTACTGGGCAGCAGTGGCGACTGGGGCGGGACGACGATCTTGTACGGCACCGACTCCTTGGCTAGCATCTTCCTGGTGGCGCTGACCAGGCGGGAGTAGTTGTCGGGGTTGTACTCGGAGGCCGGCTGGCGGGTTCGCAGCAGGGGCAGGCTGTCCCTCTCCCCGCGGAAGAGGGGCGGCCGGCGCAGGATCTCACCGTCCTTCAGCGAGTCGGGGAGGGCTTTGCGCTTGCTCTCGGGCAGCAGCATGATGCAGAGCACCGACAGCACGGCGAAGGAGGCGAACACCACGTGGTGCAGGAAGTAGCCGCCGTTGTTCTGCAGCTCCATCACAGAGGACGCTGCTATGCCCACAGAGCCGGCAGCCATGACCAGACCTAGACCTCCACCACTGAAACGGTCAGAGAGATAAACAAGTCAGCTTGGAACGTTCAGAATGTGTTTGGATTTGATGCTGATCTGCTATTTAACCTGGACACCATATAAAAATACTGATGGCTCTGTTAATGAACATCATCCAAATAATCCACTGATGGAATTTTAATTGGTCACATCACATGGTGGTCACCAGAGCTGCTAGAAGTCACCAGATCAATGTTCTCCTGCCAGAATTACTACAATAGAGCACCAACAACTGGCACCAACGCTCACTTTGCCAGAGAACCTACGAGATGGTCCAGACTCTACATCACTACCTCCTGAACTAGAATATTCATGAAACACGTCCACCAGAGGAGGACAGTCAATCTCTCTCTCTATCTGGGGTCCACCAGAGGAGTACGATCTCTCTCTCTCTATCCGGGGTCCACCAGAGGAGTACGATCTCTCTCTCTCTCTCTCTACCTGGGGTCCACCAGAGGAGGATAGCCACTCTCTTTCTCTATCTGGGGTCCACCAGAGTAGGATAGTCACTCTCTTTCTCTATCTGGGGTCCACCAGAGTAGGATAGTCACTCTCTCTTTCTATCTGGGGTCCACCAGAGGAGGATGGTTACTCTCTCTCTATCTGGGGTCCACCAGAGGAGGATGGTTACTCTCTCTCTCTATCTGGGGTCCACCAGAGGAGGATGGTTACTCTCTCTCTATCTGGGGTCCACCAGAGGAGGATGGTTACTCTCTCTCTATCTGGGGTCCACCAGAGGAGGATGGTTACTCTCTCTCTATCTGGGGTCCACCAGAGGAGGACGGTCACTCTCTCTCTCTATCCGGGGTCCACCAGAGGAGGACGGTCAATCTCTCTCTCTATCTGGGGTCCACCAGAGGAGGACGGTCACTCTCTCTCTCTATCCGGGGTCCACCAGAGGAGGACGGTCACTCTCTCTCTCTATCTGGGGTCCACCAGAGTAGGATAGTCACTCTCTCTTTCTATCTGGGGTCCACCAGAGGAGGACAGTCACTCTCTCTCTCTCTCTATCTGGGGTCCACCAGAGGAGGACGGTTACTCTCTATCTCTATCTGGGGTCCACCAGAGGAGGATAGTCACTCTCTCTCTCTATCTGGGGTCCACCAGAGGAGGACAGTCACTCTCTCTCTCTATCTGGGGTCCACCAGAGGAGGACGGTCACTCTCTCTCTTTATCTGGGGTCCACCAGAGGAGGATAGTCACTCTCTCTCTCTCTCTATCTGGGGTCCACCAAAGGAGGATAGTCACTCTCTCTTTCTATCCGGGGTCCACCAGAGGAGGACGGTTACTCTCTCTCTCCATCCAGGGTCCACCAGAGGTGGACAGTTACTCTCTCTCTCTCTATCCGGGGTCCACCAGAGGAGTACGATCTCTCTCTCTCTCTATCCAGGGTCCACCAGAGGAGGACGGTCACTCTCTCTCTCTATCAGGGGTCCACCAGAGGAGTACAATCTCTCTCTCTCTCTATCCGGGGTCCACCATCTCTCACTCTGCCAGAGAACCTAGACTCTACATCACTACCTCCTGAACTAGAATATTCATGAAACATTCAACTAAATTCAATTCAATGTCAATGATGTTGTCACAAAACAGCTTTACAGACATTTTAAAAAACAGACAGTTACAATATATCTCCCCCAGTGAGCAAACCAGAGGCAACAGTGGCAAGAAAAACTCCCTCAGACTGGAGGAAGAAACCTTGGGAGGAACCAAGACTCTCAAGGAGAGACCCATCCTCCTCTGATCAAACAGTATTTACAGTTTAAACTAAATACCAAAGAAAAGAGTCTCTGTTTGAAATCTGGATAGCAAAGCTTTAGAAGCTGCACAGGTAGAGGCAGTCTCTGACTGAGGCAGTCTCTGACTGAGGCAGTCTCTGACTGAGGCTTTATGTAAAGTGGGCGTGAGCTGGAACAGTCCCATCCTATCTCAATGCTGGTACATCTGGATGGCACAGTGATGTAACTGAGGGTGTAGCAGTAGACACAAATGGAGAGCTGGCTGGTGATGGATGTATCCTTTCATATAAACTCATTAGCTTGAGACATTTGTTTTGCATACAGTGCTTAGCTATGCCCTTCATAAGTCAGGAAAGGGTTAACTCACACATGTTAAATCCATGTATAGTCTTCCTAGGTTAACCCTTTCCTAACTATAAAGCAGCAGAACGTTCCTATGCATGTACAAATGTGTGTAACAATCTTTTATATGTGATGTCTATTTTCTGATATTAGTGTCAACGTCTCACTCCACTGCCACTTACCGCACTACGGTGGGCATGACTTCGCTGGCGAAGAACACACTGAGCATGGCCAGAGCCTGAGAGGACAGCAGCCCGAGCACCGACAGCACCAGCACTAGCCCCCCATGCAGGTCTGAGAGGTGGGGGGGGGGACAGGGAAATGTCAGGTTAGCTCATTTAAGAGGGACAAATAATAAAACAGGTATCTGATTTATATACTTATACCTAGTATATATATATATATATATATATATATATATATATATATATATATATATATATATATACACACACACACACATATATATATATATATATATATATATATATATATATATATATATATATATATATATATATGTATATATATATATATATATATATATAATATGTATATATGTATATATATATGTATATATGTATATATATATATGTGTGTGTATATATATATATATATATATATATATATATATATATATATATATATATATATATATATATATATATATATATATATATACACACACACACATATACATACATATATATATATATATATATATATATATATATATATATATATATATATATATATATATATATATATATATATATATATATATATATTATAGACTGTAGTTCATCTTTTTCTCTCCATACACTGTTTATCCCCTTTCACCCTTTTCCTCAGTGGTCAGGACCCCCACAGAACCACCACAGAGCAGGTACTATTAGGGAGGTGGATCATTCTCCGCACTGCTGTGACACTGACATGATGGTGGTGTGTTAGCGTATATTGTGTTGTGCTGGTGTGAGTGGATCAGTTTAAACACCTCAGTGTCACTGCTGGACTGAGAATCGTCCACCAACCAAACCTATCCAGACAGCAGTGTCCTGTGGGCGGCGTCCTGTGTCCACTGATGAAGAACTAGAGGAACACAAACTGTGCAGCAGCAGATGAGCTACTGTCTCTGACTTTACATCTACAAGGTGGACCAGCAAGTAGTAGGAGCGTCCAATAGAGTGGACAGTGAGTGGACACCGTGTTTAAACACTAGCACAACACACACTACTAACACACCACCAGTGCTGAGAATGACCCACCTCCCTAATAGTATCTGCTCTGTGGTGGTCCTGTGGGGGTCCTGATCAATAAAGAACAGAGTAATAAAGTATACAGAGAATCAGATGAACTACAGTCTGTAAGTGTAGAACTACAAAAATGGACACATATAGTAGATACAAGAAGGTGCTTGTGATGTTATGGCTGATTGGTGTATCTTCATCAGTGTAAGGTTCCACTTGAGACCTAAACATCGCGCTGGATCTTCTTGTTGATGCCGTGTGTGACGTTATTAAGTAAATACGTACGATGTGGTGTAAAACGTCCTGATCTGATGGCTTTGCTTGTTCAGGGTTTCCACAGCGACTCGCAGCAGCCTGTTATTATTGTCCTCCGCTGGTAGAGCGTGTTTACAGTGAACAGATATCCACTAATTACACGCTGCCCGTAAACAGGGTCTGTTTGCTAAACGTCTAAGAGGTGCTTACACTGCGTGAGGGCCAGCAGCAGCAGCGAGGACAGGCCTGTGATTATAGCAGCCAGCAGCAGGACCCCCCGACGGCCAACGCGGTCCACGGACACACACAGGAACACACAGGCCAGGGCTCCGGTCAGCGTGCGCAGGAAGTATCCGAAGTAGAACTTGGGTGAGTAGATGTGGAGGTTCCTGGTGAAGCAGTACTGGATCCCTGTTCCGATGAAGCTGAGGAGCAAGAAGAGAACATCACAGGCAGGTGAGCGACCTGTCAGACACACGGTCATTCATAGAACAAGTACATTGTACAACACTGTTCCTTCATCCCTACATTCCTTTATCATCACCAACACTGTTCCTTCATCCCTTCATTCCTTTATCATCACCAACACTGTTCCTTCATCCATTCATTCCTTTATCATCACCAACACTGTTCCTTCATCCCTACATTCCTTTATCATCACCAACACTGTTCCTTCATCCCTTCATTCCTTTATCATCACCAACACTGTTCCTTCATCCCTTCATTCCTTTATCATCACCAACACTGTTCCTTCATCCCTACATTCCTTTATCATCACCAACACTGTTCCTTCATCCCTTCATTCCTTTATCATCACCAACACTGTTCCTTCATCCCTTCATTCCTTTATCATCACCAACACTGTTCCTTCATCCCTACATTCCTTTATCATCACCAACACTGTTCCTTCATCCCTACATTCCTTTATCATCACCAACACTGTTCCTTCATCCCTACATTCCTTTATCATCACCAACACTGTTCCTTCATCCCTACATTCCTTTATCATCACCAACACTGTTCCTTCATCCCTTCATTCCTTTATCATCACCAACACTGTTCCTTCATCCCTTCATTCCTTTATCATCACCAACACTGTTCCTTCATCCCTACATTCCTTTATCATCACCAACACTGTTCCTTCATCCCTACATTCCTTTATCATCACCAACACTGTTCCTTCATCCCTACATTCCTTTATCATCACCAACACTGTTCCTTCATCCCTACATTCCTTTATCATCACCAACACTGTTCCTTCATCCCTACATTCCTTTATCATCACCAACACTGTTCCTTCATCCCTTCATTCCTTTATCATCACCAACACTGTTCCTTCATCCCTACATTCCTTTATCATCACCAACACTGTTCCTTCATCCCTACATTCCTTTATCATCACCAACACTGTTCCTTCATCCCTTCATTCCTTTATCATCACCAACACTGTTCCTTCATCCCTACATTCCTTTATCATCACCAACACTGTTCCTTCATCCCTTCATTCCTTTATCATCACCAACACTGTTCCTTCATCCCTTCATTCCTTTATCATCACCAACACTGTTCCTTCATCCCTTCATTCCTTTATCATCACCAACACTGTTCCTTCATCCCTTCATTCCTTTATCATCACCAACACTGTTCCTTCATTCCTTCATTCCTTTATCATCACCAACACTGTTCCTTCATCCCTACATTCCTTTATCATCACCAACACTGTTCCTTCATCCCTTCATTCCTTTATCATCACCAACACTGTTCCTTCATCCCTACATTCCTTTATCATCACCAACACTGTTCCTTCATCCCTACATTCCTTTATCATCACCAACACTGTTCCTTCATCCCTTTATCATCACCAACACTGTTCCTTAATCCCTTCATTCCTTTATCATCACCAACACTGTTCCTTCATCCCTTCATCATCACCAACACTGTTCCTTCATCCCTTCATTCCTTTATCATCACCAACACTGTTCCTTCATCCCTTCATTCCTTTATCATCACCAACACTGTTCCTTCATCCCTTCATTCCTTTTTCATCACCAACACTGTTCCTTCATTCCTTCATTCCTTTATCATCACCACCACTCTTCCTTCATTCCTTTATCATTACCAACACTTTTCTTCATCCCTCTATCATCACCAACACTGTTCCTTCATCCCTTCATTCCTTTATCATCAACACTGTTCCTTCATCCCTTCATTCCTTTATCATCAACACGTTTCCTTCATCCCTTCATCCCTTTATCATCACCAACACTGTTCCTTCATCCCTTTATCACCAACACTGTTCCTTCATCTCTTCATTCCTTTATCATCACCAACACTGTTCCTTCATCCCTTCATTCCTTTATCATCACTAACACTGTTCCTTCATCCCTTCATTCCTTTATCATCACCAACACTGTTCCTTCATCCCTTTATTCCTTTATCATCACCAACACTGTTCCTTCATCCCTTCATTCCTTTATCATCACCAACACTGTTCCTTCATCCCTTCATTCCTTTATCATCACCAACACTGTTCCTTCATCTCTTCATTCCTTTATCATCACCAACACTGTTCCTTCATCCCTTCATTCCTTTATCATCACCAACACTGTTCCTTCATTCCTTCATTCCTTCAACACTGTTTAGTCGATCTGTTACTTTTTTTTTATTTATTTAGCGTCCGACGTTAAATAATGATGTTAGCTCTGTATGAGGGGGCGGAGCAGAGCTACGAGTGTTGGACAGAGAGCTGTCAATCAAGCTGCTCATAAGCCACGCCCATACACTTCTCAGATATATCTAATCAGCTTTTTAAAGTCGTGTTTTAACAGATATATATCTTAAATTTTCCAATTAAGCTTTGCTGGATGTTCAATATAAAAACACTCACGTTTAATATAAACACATGTTTAATATTTTCCTGCGTTCACTGAGACTGTAAGCGATGTTTAAACAGTCAGTGTAACAGTTATTCACACCCCTGAAGTTCCAACGCTAGTAAATTCATACAGTGTTGGATTTTCTAAACGTGTCTGCGTTCTGTAAACCAAGGCAGTGTGCAATGTA
Organism: Megaleporinus macrocephalus; assembly: GCA_021613375.1. Taxonomy (NCBI): domain Eukaryota; kingdom Metazoa; phylum Chordata; class Actinopteri; order Characiformes; family Anostomidae; genus Megaleporinus; species Megaleporinus macrocephalus. The sequence goes on along the minus strand of CM038728.1, from coordinate 30,877,514 downwards.
GTGTTTCCATGGCAACTCACAGGGTAAATGCCAAGATGAGGCAGTTCCTCCAGATGACTCTGGTGTGCCGGAGCTCGAGGGCATGGTGGTACTGTGGCTGGGGGTCTTCTGGGAAAGCCACATCAATCTCTGCGAAATGTCAGACGGGGAGGGTGGGGGGAGTTTGAGGCGGGGTTAGTAAAGGCTACATATAAAAATAAATAAATAATTTTTTTTTTGACTGGGATGGTCACACTGCTTAGCAGCAAACTTGTCTTGCCTGCATTCCTGACTGAGGCTGAGGTCTAATCTGTCCAGTTAAACTCCCTAAATGGACTCTTTCACCGCCGCTGGTGGACTTGGATTTAAACTTAATGCAATTTCTGGCAGCAATTTGGGAGATTTCAGCTGCAGGAACAGTTAACAATGCATAACAGCTGCATTAGACTGTATTAGACTCTCTCTCTCGGTACTCAGGCCCTGCAGACTCAGGTGACTGACTGGCAACAGGAGGCCTCTGCCATTCCACAGCTATGAGGAAGGAGGTACTATTTATGGGAGCATCACATGAAGATGTGTCACACATGCTAATCTGTTACATCACACACTCTTCTTCACACGAGCAACCGTGCAGTGAACATTCAGTCCAAACTGAAAACCAGCAAAGATCGATTCGGGAAGGAACCACCACGACCTCCTTCTTTCTGGAGGGGTGTCTATCTTTTCTCCAGCAAATCTAAGCCACAGATCATGTTTGAGGCTGGAGCAGACGATATTTACATCTTGGATTTTCATATTTCACATTCCCGCATAGTAAAACAGGTACAATTCCAAAATGACCACTGTCTGGAATTTTCTCTGTGCTATATTAAAATTAATACCACGTTTAACACACATCAATCAGCCATAACACTAAACCCACCTCAGCTCCACTGACCATACAGGAGCTACACTTACAGACTGTAGTTCATCTGATTCTCTGTATACTTTGTTAGCCTGTTCTTTAATGGTCAGGACCCCCCAGAGGACCACCACAGAGCAGCTACTATTTTGGGTGGTGGGTCATTCTCAGACGCAGCAGTGCCGCTGGTGTCCACTTACTGTCCACTCTATTAAACACGCCTACCTTGTTGTCTGGATAGTTTCGGTTGGTGGACGATTCTCAGTCCAGCAGTGACACTGAGGTGTTTAAACACTCCAACAGCAGCACTGCTGTGTCTGATCCACTCACACCAGCACAACACAGACTAACACAGAACCATCACAACTTTGTGGTGGTCCTATGGGGATCCTGATCATTGAAGAGCAGAAGAACACAGTCTGTAAGTGCAGCTCCACTGACCATATAGGAGCTGCACTTACAGATATATATATATATATATATATATATATATATATATATATATATATATATATATATATATATATATATATATAAGCTATATATACTATAGTAGTAGTATATATACTATATATACTATAGTAGTATATATATACTATATATACTATAGTAGTATATATATACTACTGCTCAAAAGTTTGGGATCAATGGATCAATTGTTTTCAATGGAGTATCTTCTTCCTTAACACAACAATGGACTGACGGGTCTCTAAAGAAAGTTGTTTCTTTCTGGTCATTGTGAGTCGGTCAGCAAGCCATCAACTGCTGATCTTCAGATACTAAACTAACCTAGAATGTTGTTCCCTTTTATACTCACTTATTAGTAGAATGTTTTTCAGCTGTGATCACAATTGAGCAAGAGTGTCCTAACAACCAATTAGTCCAATAACATCCTTAACTTAAAGTCTATTAAATTGGAGTCTATTGGTCTATTGGTGGTCGTACCAGGAGATTTAGACAGAGGACTGAGAATTACTGATAATAGAACTATATGTAAAATAAGCCTCTATACAAAAATAGACTTTAATAGCCAAACAGAAACATTTCCTCATTTAGGACCAAACAAAATAAATCAGGTGCTCAGCTCTGGTCTGGAGTGACTGTGGAACTGAATCCTGACGCAATCGTGACTGTTGGACTTTATGGAGGTAGGTGATGTAAACATCTTGCTGACTCTGGTTCTTTGGCCACTCCAATGTAACATAGGCCAAATTTAGCCCCGCCCACCAACAGAGGAAATCTGACAACTACAGAAAAACTAATTTCAGATCTCTCCACAGACAAGATCAACACACTGTTCTCTCTGCCAGATCAAAGACACTTCAACCCAAAAGCTACAGACAGTAATTAGACTCGAGAAACTAACGTCTATAAAGCTGACAGCCTTCATTACAGACTCTCTGTCTGGTTATACAAGCAGGGCTGTGCTTTTCAGAGCTCTCACTCAGACACCAGTTTAACAGAGTGAGTCTATTCTCTTAAAGATCCCTCAATCAGGGGGAGGAACAGGAAGAACAGAAAGAGAACACGGTGCTCTGCAGTGGCTCTCTGGGCCCGAAAACCCGTACCTGTCAGAAGGGTCTCGGCTGGGTAGATCTCATCCCTCATGCACGCTCCGTTCCTTATAGAGAACATCTGGAGACATTTCTTGGCCTGAGGAATCTGAGACGTGGCCAGAAGCCAGCGAGGAGACTCCGGGAACACAGACGCCCAGCTGGTAAAACATCCCAACGTACAATTCATTCAATACATACATACAAACTAGAGGTGGGACAATATATCATATCATGATATTCAGAACAATTTTTATTATACATAATATTTTTAGTTTATCTAAAATCTGTCCGAACCTGTAGTGCAATAATAATAATAATAATAATAATAATAATAATAATAATAATTTGCTTGAAGCACAACCTGGTTAAAAGTGACCCGACTAAGATATTATTCTCTATATCTTTTTTTAATAAATTAATTTCATAATTTAAGCATCATTTAAACACAACGTGGCTCAGAATTAACCATTATGTGTTCACTATGGAGTTTGATAGGAACTGTTGACGTCTGTAAACATTTGCAATCAGTTTTTGTTTTGAAGTAAATATATAAGAAGTAAAATAATGATTTAAGATCAAAAACAATATTTTTATTGAACACTTGGAACATTAAATAATGAGCCATACTGATTTCAATAGATTTACCAAAGAGATACTTAGCAGTACATACAATAACATAGAAAATGAATATGGGGAGAGTTTAACCATGGTGTGCATTAGAATGGATTTGTTTAGCTTGTGCTTCAAAGTTATTGTTAATGTTATTGTTAATAATCTAAAGATAGAGATCAGATTTATAAGCACTAAGAAGATGGAGTTTTAATGAAGTGCTGAGTTAAAGAGAGACGATATTAACTCTGTATTAAAAGTGAGCTTTCTCTGTATTTTGTGGGCGATGTGTGCAGAATGCTAACATCTGCAATAATAATAATAATAATAATAATAATAATAATAATAATAATTATTATTATTATTACTATCATCATCATCATCATTATACAGTTACAATGACTTATTAGTGTTTTACAAAGTGCAGTTGGTGACGATATCTACAGCATCACACATTTGCAGACAGCTGTATTGGTGTGTATGTTCACTTGTGATATATATTTGTGAACAGGCTTAATTTAATTATGTGTTTTGTTGATTTTTAACATAAATCGTTAAGAAACATCTGCAGATTTTAACAAATTTTGGGGGAAAAAAATACATCAAATACAAAATGTGCCAGAATGTGTTTTATGTTTTACTCCTTATACGTCAAGTTCAGTAAATAAACACTAAATCACCAGAGCTCCATCCCCATTGGCTGATCATCTGTTCCTCCTGTCTGAGCTGAGGATGCTCTCCTGCTCGTCAGCCTGACTGACCGGAACTACTACAGTAGAGCTGAGCTTCTTATTGTATCCTGTCTTATGATCTCATTAGCTTTGTTGCTCTCTCTCTCTATCCAGGAGGATGGGTTCCTTCCTCGAGTCTGGGTTCCTCTGAAGAATTCTTTCTTTTATTAAAGAGTTCTTCCTCGCCACCATTGCCTCTGGCTTGCTCTAGGGGGGATGGACCTCAATATCCTTTCCCACGTTTTGCTATGCACGGACTCTTTTCTTACCATCCTTCTCTTTGATTCCTCTTTTTCATAAACTGCTTTTCTGTAAAGCAGTTTATAAAATGAGGTGCACAGTCAGCTTTCCACCAGAACAATGTTGGGCTACAGTCAGACTGGGAGTGCAAGTGGAAGCTCGGTTTGAATTCTAAACCTGGTGCTGTGAGTCAATGTTCTTGAGCTCCACCTAAAGGCTCACAGTCTAACAGCTCAGCACTGTAACACTGTTCGTGTATACTGGGGATCTGAAACCACTGACTGACCACCAGTAGGAGAGCAGCAGCAGCAGGGGCAGCGTAGTGACAGCCTGAAGCACCGGCCAGTCGCCGCACAGGACCGCCAGGCCCGGCAACAGCAGCTCAGCGAAGACGGCAAAGAAGCCGCTAACCATGGAGACCATCAGCCTGCGGGGGGGATCACACAGCTCCAAACCTGCAGCAGCATGTAAAGACACAGAGAGAGAGAGTGAAGTCAACGTCAGAGACATCTGAGACTGTACGCCCCCCCCTAAACAGAAACAGACTGAATATTAAACAGTAAAGATTAAAGAGAAAGAGAAGAACCGATTTCTGAAACTAGAAAAGAGCATTTCCTGGAGGAAACACAGGATGGCTGCACTGCTTAAGCAGTGTGAGAAATGAGAGATGAATAAACGACAAGTAAAGGAGTGTGGGTCAGTGTTTTTGGGGATCTGCTTTGATGAGTAATGTAGTTTGGTGACTATAGGTTTATCAAAACCATGGTCTTTGGGTGTGCTTAAAAATGAATGGGACTCTATGTGGGAAATGTGTTAGTGAGTAGAGGCAGTTTGGTGACTGTAGGTTTAACGAAACCATGGTCTTTGGGTGTGCTTGAAAATGAATGGGACTCTATGTGGGAAATGTGTTAGTGAGTAGAGGCAGTTTGGTGACTGTAGGTTTAACAAAACCATGGTCTTTGGGTGTGCTTGTAAATGAATGGGACTCTATGTGGGAAATGTGTTAGTGAGTAGAGGCAGTTTGGTGACTGTAGGTTTAACAAAACCATGGTCTTTGAGTGTGCTTGTAAATGAATGGGACTCTATGTGGGAAATGTGTTAGTGAGTAGAGGCAGTTTGGTGACTGTAGGTTTAACAAAACCATGGTCTTTGAGTGTGTTTAAAAAAATGAATGGGACTCTATGTGGGAAATGTGTTAGTGAGTAGAGGCAGTTTGATTACCGTAGGTTTAATGAAACCAAAATGTTTGGGTTCAGCCAAAAATGAATGGGACCCTATGCGAGAAACAAGGGGTGAATAAACAACAACTAGAAGAGTACGGGTCAGTACGTCCATGGATTAGAGGTTGGGGATCTGTCCTGAGTGAGTACAGGCAGTTTGGAGGCTGTAGGTTAAATGAAACCATGAGGTTTGGGTTTGTCCAGAAGTGAATAGGACTCTATGGGGAAAAAAGAGGGATGAAAACAAAACCACAAACAGACGAGTGTGGGTCAAACCAATGGTAGAGTCGTGGTTGGGTGTCTGTCCTAAGTCAGTGTAGTGAAACGGTGGTTGAATGGACGTTCAGTAGATTGGCGTACAATTTTCTATCCTATTCATTCTCTATGGGGAAAAATCAGTTGTTTTCCGGAATCCGTGTATCCAATCAAAAAGCTGTACAAAAACCTGAATCGCACAAGACAATCTGGAGTTGAAACAGTGTTGATATTTTGAAAACGTGGTGAAGAGCATGGCGGATAACTACATAGTTGTTCAGGCTAATGCATCATATCGGATTGTACTTTTTTCGCCCCTCTGAGATTTTGGCCAGTATCGAAGCGATACCAATACTGAGTATCATATCAGTGCACACCTGGTTCTCATCACCACCACTGTAAAGAATTGAGAGTGGGCGAATCTCTCTCTGTTTTCATATCAAACCACTCTGAGTGACTCTGTTTACCTTTTAATTATTTAATTATGCTCAAACGTTTGACTGACCCATGGCTCTGAGGTGCAAAGAACTAAAAAAGCTGATTAACAGAAAATAACATTGGTTCTAGTATTGAACCCTGTGGGACATTCTGGGCCGAGCGACATAACACACAATGATAAAGACTGTCATGTGCTCCCTCAGAGACATAAAAAGCTTCTCCACATTTTTTTAAACTGCTTCTAACGCAATGTCACTGGAGCTCAACCACAATTTTAGATTTGTTGTCAGCCAGTCATGATCTACAGTTTCTCATAAGATTGAATGTATAACTCTAAATGTAGGTATTGTATATAAACTGAGTACAGTTTCTCATTAGGTTGAATGTATAACTCTAAATGTAGGTATTGTGATATATAAACTGAGTACAGTTTCTCATTAGGTTGAATGTATAACTCTAAATGTAGGTATTGTGATATATAAACTGAGTACAGGTTCTCATTAAGTTGAACGTATAACTCTAAATGTAGGTACTGTGATATATAAACTGAGTACAGTTTCTCATTAGATTGAATGTATAACTCTAAATGTAGGTATTGTGATATATAAACTGAGTACAGCTTCTCATTAGATTGAATGTATAACTCTAAATGTAGGTATTGTATATAAACTGAGTACAGTTTCTCATTAGATTGAATGTATAACTCTAAATGTAGGTATTGTGATATATAAACTGAGTACAGTTTCTCATTAGATTGAATGTATAACTCTAAATGTAGGTATTGTGGTATATAAACTGAGTACAGTTTCTCATTAGATTGAATGTATAACTCTAAATGTAGGTATTGTGGTATATAAACTGAGTACAGTTTCTTATTAGGTTGAATGTATAACTCTAAATGTAGGTATTGTGGTATATGTGAACAACTCACAGTGAGACCTGAATGTTGGAGGTTTGCAGGTCTTGGTGAAAACATGGAAAGCTGTGTGAAATTCCTCAATGACCTCAATTCCAGCCACGGAATGCATGACTCCGTCTAGCACCCTATAGAGACCACCGGAAAAAGAGAGTTCGCTTCCTCTCGCCGCTCCATCCTACTATTGTTCTGACAGGCTGGCTATGGAGCAGTAAAACTGAAGCTCTTCATCCCTTACTTTCTATTTGTATGACCTCAGAGTCCGAATCCTGGCCTGGATTTGGGAACGCATGCTCCGAGATCCCTCCTGTTCTCTGTAACAGCCGGCACCACCCACGCCTACGCATCTCAGAGACCCCCGATCAACTTTTACGCAACACAGATGGTGTAGGTCTCAGGCTTGTAGGTACAAAGCGTTCCCTCAGCATTTTTCCACCTCGACAAATGAACAGTCCTCCACACGCACATACGCTCCGGCACAACAATCGCAGGAAGGCCGGGAAGAGAAACACAGGCTTCCCTCGGAGGAAAAACCAGAGAGGACCCTGAACGGCTGGTGGACGGCCTAGTTACGCTGCAGCTTAGGCTCTAATTTCACTCACTTAGAGGAGGAGGATCGTGGGAACTCTGAGGTGGAAGGTTTGGAAGAGTGATTAGTACAGAACACCTCAAGGAATATATAACAGGGGAATTCCAGCAGTCCAGATGTAAACAGAGTGATTACACTGTTTACAGTGCTGGTGATGGGAACCAGGGGTCTCCATGTGTACAACACAAATAAACATTTTATTTACTATTAAAACCAACAGTGGACCTACACAAGTCTTCTAAGTGTTCATTAATACAATACTATTAATTAGAGATGGAAGGATCGATCGGCTATGTTTCGGTATCGGCTGATTTTTAATCAAAGTATTTGATTAGTGATCGACCGATATTTCTCCAGTTTAGTTGATCCTGAGAGCTGATCAATGGCGTTAAACAAAGGAGCCTTATTTCTGTATTTACAGTTAGTGTTTCATCCAGGATAAGGAGCCCTCTGGTCAGCTCCCTGCAATTCCTATCTGAACCACTAGGTGTAAATACACACCCTTTTCATTTTCCACAGACTGACTAAAGCATGTTGTCCGTCTGGCAGTTTGTTAGCGTTAGGGTTTTATAGTTTTTAAAATCTATAAAATTAACCGTGTCTTATTGGAACTAAGACAAAGATATTTAACTCTAATAATCAGATACAGTACTGCACGCAGCTGAATACAGTGAGTATCAGCAACAGCAGAGCTAGCACACACAGCTAACACTAAACAAACAACCCAGAACACCATACAGACCAGATCTGACCGGTACGAACAGAACAGCAGACACAATTCAATATTCTACATTTAATGATTACAGTTTTAGTTTAAAATAACAGAGTCTGTGTTTAATGACTGCAGTTTTTACTACATTTATTTAATTAGCTTTTTTAGTTTTAAATTAAGGGTCTAAATGTAATGATGGCAGTATTGGGGATATTTAATAATAATAATAATAATAATAATACTACATTTTATTTGTAACGCACTTAACATTTGAAGCAAATCTCAAAGTGCTACATAGAAATATCTCTATAAAATAAAAAGAACTACTATAATAGGATCAGATCAAGGGTTGTAAGTTCTGCTAAATAGAAAAGTTTTAAGTCCTTTCTTGAAACTCTCACTCGACTGTGGTGCCCTCAGATGGTCGGCTAGAGCATTCCATAAGCGAGGAGCAGCAGAACAGAAGGCCCGGTCCCCCATGGCGCTGAGTTTAGTTCTAGGGGGAGGAGGCGATTTGCGTTTATAGAATGAAGGGATCATGATGAAGTCAGTGGGGTGAGGAGTTCTTTCAGATAGGCGGGGGCATTGCCGTAGATGCACTGGTGGGTGAGAAGGGAGATCTTACATTCGATCCTATTTGTTTGATTTATTTTGTTTATTTACTGTTAATGTTGTTTAAAATATTATACTGTTTCATATGAGCTCGTTAAAAATTTAATAAACCAGTTTAGACTGTTTCATGACTTGCTTGCACTAATAACTACTTGTAGCCCTGCCGTGGCGTATACCCCACCCTCTATCGGTATTGGCTATCGGCCGATCTCGCTGAAAGGTGATCGGTGATTGGAATTGGCCTCAAAAACCCTGATCTGGGGTGGCTGACACAAATTTAAAAATCCCTAATCGGATCAGGGAGGCCTTGGCCTTTGCATCCCTCCTCGCTAGACCTCACGCCCCAAAGGCACCGCAGCGGCTCTGTGATCTGATGCTTTTCTTGAACTTGGAGAAGATTAGGTTCGCATCAGGAAAGGTTTTGGAAAAGTTTCATAAAACATGGGATCCAGTTATATATTTTAATAAGTTAAAAGGACTGCCCGAGAGCTAGCTCCCACCTTCCTAACTGTATAAATACTAGTAATAACTTTTAGGAAAATTAAAGCGACTCTAATATATTTATCCATATTTGTCTGATTTTTTATTAATGGTAAACTAAAGAATGTATGTGGCATGGACATTTTTGACCCCTCCAGTTTTAATTTTATCTATTTATTTATTATTTATTTGTTTTCATTTGTTTGGGATTCTTGTTTGTTTTAATGTTAAAATGAAAATGTGAAATGTTTATAAATAAGGTTATAATCTAGTACTTAAATCTGTCCACAAAAAAAATAAAAAATAAATTATATATATATATATATATATATATATATATATATATATATATATATATATATATATATATATATACAGTGAGTCCAAGAAGTATTTGATCCCTTGCTGATTTTCTTTGTTTGCCCACTAATAAAGACACTATCCTTCTGCACTTTTAATGGTAGATATATTCTAACATGGAGAGACACAATATCAAGACAAAAATCCAGAATATAATTTTAAAGAATATATTTGAATTAATTTGTATTTCATGGAGTGAAATAAGTATTTGATCCCTCTTGCCAAACACACTCAATACTTAGTGGCAAAGCCTTTGTTTGCAAGCACAGCGGTGAGACGTTTGTTGTAGTTAACCACAAGTTTAGCACACACACCAAGGGGAATTTTGGCCCACTCTTCTTTGCAGATCCTCTCTAAATCATGAAGGTTGGTGGGCTGTCGCTTGGCAACTCTGACCTTCAGCTCCCTCCATAGATTTTCGATCGGATTGAGGTCTGGCGACTGGCTGGGCCACTCCATGACCTTAATGTGATTTTTCTTGAGCCAATCCTTTGTTGCCTTTGCTGTATGTTTAGGGTCGTTATCATGTTGGAAGACCCAACCACGGCCCATTTTCAGATCCCTGGCAGAGGGGAGGAGGTTGTCCCTCAGGATTGTGCGGTACATGGCTCCATCCATCTTCCCAGTGATGCGGTGAAGTAGCCCTGTACCCTTGGCAGAGAAACACCCCCAAAACATTATGCTTCCACCTCCATGCTTGACGGTGGGCACAGTGTTCTTGGGGTCATAGGCAGCATTTTTCTTCCTCCACACATGGCAGGTGGAGTTGAGGCCAAAAAGTTCAATTTTGGTCTCGTCTGACCACAAAACCTTCTCCCAATAACTTGGTTCATCTTTCAAATGATCATTGGCATACTTGGCGCGCCTCCACATGTGTTCTCTTCAGCAGGGGTACCTTTCGGGCACTGCAGGATGTGAATCCATTGTTGCGCAAAGTGTTGCCAATTGTTTCCTTGCAAACTGTGGTCCCAGCTGCCTTCAGGTCATTTGCTAACTCCTGCCGAGTGGTTGCAGGACGATTTCTGACCGTTCTCAGCATCATTGCCACCCCACGAGGCGAAATCTTCTTTGGAGCACCGGGCCGAGGTCTGTTGATTGTCATGTTATACTCTTTAAACTTTCTGATAATTGCACCAATAGTTGTTACTTTCACATCCAACACCTTACTAATCTTTTTGTAGCCCATTCCAGCTTTGTGAAGGTCAACAATTCTGACTCTGAGGTCCTGTGACAGCTCTTTGGTTTTACCCATGTTGGAGACTTGAAATCTGTGTGATCTGTCTGATTCTGTGGACAGGTGTTTATCACACAAGTGATTAGTGAGAACAGGTGGCTTCAGGTCAGGTAACAAGTTGATTGGGAGTGTCTCACTGGTCTGTAAAAGCCAGAACTGCTAATGAATACTAAGGGATCAAATACTTATTTCACTCCATGAAATACAAATCAATTAATATATATTCCTTAGATTTATTTTCGGGATTTTCTTTTTAATATTCTGTCTCTCCATGTAAGAATACATCTACCATTAAAAGTGCAGAAGGATAGTGTCTTTATTAGTGGGCAAACAAAGAAAATCAGCAAGGGATCAAATACTTCTTGGACTCACTGTATATATATATATATATATATATATATATATATATATATTTTTTTTTTTTTGTATATAAAAACGCTGATCGGTCCATCTCTAATATTAATTATAATAATGATGAGAAATTAGTGGAAATTTACACCACTTTGCCTCCCTGTGTGTCTCTCAGCACTATAAATATGTGTTTTAGGCAAAAAAGCAACAATTCAAACCAAAAGTGGTTTAAAAGTGGCCGTCTGGTTCCATTCACCTCCATTGTGAACTATATACTGTATAAAAAAAACTAGTGTTGTGGCTAAATTACCTGTTTAAACACCAAACCTGAGACCTTATTCTGTTTTACTCACACGACCCACAACACTATTTTTATACAGTACAGTTCACAGTGGAAGTGAATGGAACCAGACGTCCACATTTAAACAACCCCCCTCCCCTCTGTAATACGTATAGTCTCGTCAGGTTCTCTAAAACACAGCCGTAGTGAACAATAAACACTTTATAACAAACGTCTAACTTCACATGCGCACGTAAAGACAGTGTTGTAGCTCTTTGGTTGGATGAAATATTAAAGGGAAATTCCAATTTCAGAGCAGTTTAATGTGATGTCATTCAAACTGACAGTCTCTGGTTTTCTTTACAGTGGTGGTGATGGTAACCAGACGTCACCATGTCTACAGTACAGATATAGCTATTGTATTTAATATCAAGACCACCAGAGAAGCTGCTTCTGAGTGTTCATATGGAATGCTGAGTGGGATAAAATAAGAATAATATATTTATTTTAAACTTCTATGAATTCTTTGCATATGTTTTAACCCAAAAGCTTCTCAGGAACTACTGTAGAGCATGGTCTCAGACTTCATACAGCATCTTCATAGTTTTCTTTATAGACTCATTAAACTCACCAGACGTCTTTGTTGACGTTTAATTGAACTTAATTGTGTCCAATCGGTGGAGTTCCCCCGAACACTGAGCAGCAGAGTGAGCTGAACCAGGCAAGCTGCCAGCTCAGCTAAGAGCACGTTAGAAAACAGCCTGAAACGAGAGTCACTGAGAACTTGGCAAATGCCTTTGTGGGCACGTTTGTGGTACATGGACTTGATCAGGTCATCACAACTTTGCTACTCAATTGCTGACTAATCCAGGCTCTCCTGTATATACTGGACAGGATCTGGCAGGAAGGCAAGCAAGCCTACCAGTCCAACCAGTACAGGATTTGGAGTGAAGACGGCTCCAGTGTCAAGCTCATGAGCAGCATTCTCCTCAGAGAGCTACATATACACATACACCTATATATATATAGCTCTCTGAGGCCAGTGCTACTCATGAGCTAGACACTGGAGCCGTCTTCACTCCAGATTCTGTCCAGTATATACAGGAGAACCTGGATTACTCAGCAACTGAGTAGCAAAGTTGTGATGACCTGATCAAGTCCATGTACCACAAACGTGCCCACAAAGTCATTTGCCAAGTTCTCAGTGACTTTCATTTCAGATCAATAGGCTGTTATATATTAGAGGTGTAAGAAAATATTGAAATATCGGATATCAGGATGTTTAGTGATACTGTATCGATTCTCAAAAACACAGTATTGATACACAGATTCCTAACAGTGAATCAGTGTGTGTTGTGTTTAAACCTCTGACCACTAGATGGCAGAGCTGTAATCCATTTTCAGCTCCACTCCAACATTAACAAGTAGCACAAGGGCGCAATGCTATTGTAAACATTAACAAACCTGCTCATACAGTGGTGTGATTTTATGGTACTTTATAGTAGTAAGCAAAATATATCACTTTTCTTGCAGTATCGTAATATATATACACCCCACCAAGCAAAACAGGAAAAGGGGGGTTTCAGCAGCTCAGCCCTGCCATCCTAAAGTAATAACCGTTAATGTAAATTCCTCATTTGTTCCTCTAAACACAATCTGCGAGGCATGAAGCATCTCAGGATGTGGCAGATAAACAGACTCTTCCTATTCTGTGCGCTCCTCCTGCTGCCTGATTAAAACGCTTCCCGCAAACAAACAGGCGCACGCAGATCCTCATTCCAGACGCCACTTACATAAGGAATTCTATTGTGACTGAGGGGGAAATTCAGAGTCGTACTCAGTTCTGACCACCTGACCACCTCCTGTACTGTACCCCAGTCTCGGTCTCAGCGTGCTTGTTTACTGGTATTATAATCACGTGACGGTGCAGTGAGGGGGACTCACGGGCGATGTAGGATGACAGAAAGACCCCGGCCAGCACGGTGCCGTGGCACAGGCGGAGGAACTGGAAGGCCGCAGGGCTGCCGGACAGACATACGGCCACTCCTAGCAGACCTGAGAGGGAGACGGACAGCAGGAGAGCTCGGCGCCGACCCAACCTAGAAAACATGAGCACAACCATCCTGGAGCGTTTACTTCAGCTTCTTAACAAACATATATATGTATGTGTGTATGTATATATATATATATATATATATATATATATATATATATATATATATATATATATATATATATATATATATATATATATACACACACACACACACACACACACACACACATACATACATACACACACAAACTACTACCTGTTGTCAAGGTTTCATGGACCTAATACTTCCAAATACTTCCAAACCTCTTTACATAAACATGCGTGTGTCTGTATATATATATATATATATATATATATATATATATATATATATATATATATATATATATATATATATATATATATATATATATATAAATATATTTTGAGCGATAGTGTATGTGTGTGTAAATATATGTATATTTACACACACATACACAACCGCTCAAAAGTTTAGGATCACTTTAGAATTTCATTTCATGCAATTTACAACCAATATTGTTCATTTCACAATGAATGTAAGTGTATCAGATGATTTTTAAAGAATATAAATGTTTGTATTAAAGTCTATTTTTGTATAGAGGCTTATTTAGCATATAGTCTATTATCAGTAATTCTCAGTCCTCTGTCTAAATCTCCTGGTACGACCACCAATCCAAGTTAAGGATGTTATTGGACTAATTGGTTGTTAGGACACTCTTGTTCAATTGTGATGCACAGCTGAAAAACTTTCTACTAACAAGTGAGTATAAAAGGGAACAACATTCTAGGTTAGTTTAGTATCTGAAGCATCAGCATATATATATATATATATATATATATATATATATATATATATATATATAAACAGGATAAAAAGGCCAGGATATAAAGGTTTCATGATGAATGGACCAATACAAATGCTTATTTTAGGCCTAGATCTTTTTCATGAAGCACACTATACACACCACAATCTACAAATAACAACAAGCACACCCACACAACGTACACAAGCCTCTGACGCACAGCGGCGTTTCAGGTGGAGCTGCTCTCTCTAATAAAGCACCAGCAGCTGAAAGAACAGTAAACAGCTTCGTTTATAAAGGCTCACCAATCACAAAGAGTGCCCAGGAGGATGTAGCCCACGATCCAGCCTGTCATGAAGCAGATGTGCTGGAGAGGAATTTTCCAGTAGTTCTCGCAAACCAAGTTCCACTGTGGACACAAGAACAGAGGAACACATGGATTAAGGGCATGAAGAGATACTCACAACAGCCTTCCTGGAACAACAGTATGGATTTGTTTACCTGCTAAAGTTCAGGCTGTTGTGTAAAAACAGTGATAACTGTTACAGGACGTTCAGAGTCAGTGTTTATATATTGTGTCTCTCAATAAGACAGGGGAATTCCACAGATGTTTCAAAATTTCTACTGAGTAAAGAGGCAAACTGTGTGATTCTCGGTGATCTGAGCTCACCCAGTTCAGAACCGTTCACAGTGGAGGTGAATGGAACCAGATGTCCACCTTTAAAAGCTCCCTCACAGTAATCAACATCACATATCGTCACTGTCTAGTAGCAACTTTACAGGAGAGACCAAAAACTGTTCTTGACTTTAATGTAAGTCAATGGAACCAGAAGTTTTCCCAAGGTATTTTGAAGCATTTCTATTGGTCCAATAGCCATGAGACTCTCACACAGTGTAAACAGCAGCTGCTCCATTCAAATGATGCAGAAAAACAAAAATTGCTATTTATTTCTTTGGAAAGCAACAATATAAAACAGGTGTAGGTTCACTGGTGCTTTTGATAGTAAATAAAATGTCTATATTTGTGACTTGGTGACCACTGGCTCCCCTTTTTGGAGTTCCTTTAAAAAGAACCATCACATATCAAACCATGACTTTAGTTACATGTCAATATATTGACTTCTGATGAAATTGGGTGGACTTTTCCTTCAAAACAGTGAACGAGTAGCCAAAACAAGTCAATAGTGGCCTATTATAGCAACGTTGACAGAACAGAATACTTCTAGTTTGGATTATCAAAGATGTAAACAAAGTCATGAGTCAGAGAGAGGTTTGGTGGTAGAGCTGTTCACAGTGGTGGTGAATGGAACCAGACGTCCACCTCTAAAAGTAAGTTCACATTAAATGGTAATATATACTATTTAGCTACCTGTGTACAGGTAAACTGTAACACTACCTTCACCTACCTGTGTACAGGTAAACTGTAACACTACCTTCACCTACCTGTGTACAGGTAAACTGTAACACTACCTTCACCTACCTGTGTACAGGTAAACTGTAACACTACTTTCACCTACCTGTGTACAGGTAAACTGTAACACTACCTTCACCTACCTGTGTACAGGTAAACTGTAACACTACCTTCACCTACCTGTGTACAGTTAAACTGTAACACTACCTTCACCTACCTGTGTACAGGTAAACTGTAACACTACCTTCACCTACCTGTGTACAGGTAAACTGTAACACTACTTTCACCTACCTGTGTACAGGTAAACTGTAACACTACCTTCACCTACCTGTGTACAGGTAAACTGTAACACTACCTTCACCTACCTGTGTACAGTTAAACTGTAACACTACCTTCACCTACCTGTGTACAGGTAAACTGTAACACTACCTTCACCTACCTGTGTACAGGTAAACTGTAACACTACCTTCACCTACCTGTGTACAGGTAAACTGTAACACTACCTTCACCTACCTGTGTACAGGTAAACTGTAACACTACCTTCACCTACCTGTGTACAGGTGATCTGTAACACTACCTTCACCTACCTGTGTACAGGTAAACTGTAAAACTACCTTCACCTACCTGTGTACAGGTAAACTGTAACCCTACCTTCATCTACCTGTGTACAGGTAAACTGTAGCACTACCTTCACCTACCTGTGTACAGGTAAACTGTAAGTCTTTCTGGATAAGAGTGTCTACACCACCTTCATGTTCACTAGTGATCAGCTCAGAGACACAGCAGACTGTGGTTACTATGGTAATGTGGGGTCTTCTTGTTTAAGCTGGACTCTGTTCTTCCTGCCTGCTTCCTCTTCGCTGTTCAGGGCTTCCAGAATAATCTCCTGTTGGAAAACCTACATACTGACACGACACAGACAAAAGCCTGTAGACGTCACGCGGTGGGAAACACTGTGCCGGAGTCAAGGCTTCAGGAAGAAATTAACTGGGGGGCTACGGCCTTCCTGTGGGACAGTTTGACCACTCCTTGTCACCTAGCAGCAAAGACTTAAACACCAGAACAGCAGAACAGGTGGGAGCAGTAACTGTGTGCTCTGATTAGACTGTTGTCGGGGCGATATGATAATAATACATTGTTATTGCGATACGTTCCACCACAAAATATATTTTTTTTTAATCAGGGTTATTTATTATGTTGGCATATTATATCACAGAAAAAAGAAAAAAAACACTGTACCCCCCCCCCCCCAAAACCCTCACAATACCTGACATGCTAATATAATAAATACATTTTAAAAAAAACACAGGTATACGTGTGGGGAGGGGGGGGGGGGATAAAATAATAATAATAATAATAATATTAATAATAAAAAATAATAATAATAATAATACAAATAATAATAATAATAAGCAAATATAATACATACATTCACAAAAAACAAGTATACGTAGGGGGGGGAAATTAAATAATAATAATAATAAGCTAATATAATAAATACATTTAAAAAACACAAGTATAAGTAGTGGGGAAAATAATAATAATAATAATAATAATAATAATAATAATAATAATCAAATATAATATATACATTCACAAAAAAACAAGTATACGTAGGGGGAAAAAAGAAAATAATAATAATAATAATAATAATAATAATAATAATAATAATAAGCTAATATAATACATAGATTCACAAAAAACAAGTATACATGGGGAAAAAAGAAAATAATGATAATAATAATACATACATACATACATACACAAAAGACAGGTATATGCAGGGGGAAAAAATACAAATAAATAAATAAATAAATAAATAATCATTCAAAAGATTACATTGACATACTATCTGCAGAGGATGCTTTTTGATTGCTAATTTTCTCGGATCACTGGTCACTTAGAGAGGCTTTAAGGGTTTAAGAGTGATTCAGTAAAGAAGCATGTGCTGAAATGTTCTGTAGGGAACCAAAAGTGCTCCAAGGAACCACTATGCCACCTCAGCATGCTGGAGCGTTTTCAGTCAGTTCTAATTTAAATCTATTGATCCAGATAGGAGGCGGGCTGCATGATGCCCTTTTTTTCAATAGCATTTTTAATGTAGGCCTTGTTTTAACTTGAAGTGAGCAAAACAAATAATTAATTCAGTTTAGCATTTAAAACAATATTTATTACTGAAATATACTGATTGATATTTGTAATTTGTTTTGTCTTTCAGTTGCTGATATTAGGCTACTTCACTAAACACGATATTCAAGAATCTAGAGTTTTATTGTCATATGCACAGCAGAACAGACAGTTACACTGTACAATGAAATTTCTAACTTGTGTTATGGCATTGAATCATAATACAAGTTAGAAATTAGGAGGGCCCGGACCTTGGCCTGAGGAAGTTTCCTCTATCTGGACCGTACTGAATTCTATTTAGATACTCCTGAACTAGAACTTCCAGAGCAAATCAGATTTTTTAAATTCTTTTCT
This sequence comes from Megaleporinus macrocephalus, assembly GCA_021613375.1. Taxonomy (NCBI): domain Eukaryota; kingdom Metazoa; phylum Chordata; class Actinopteri; order Characiformes; family Anostomidae; genus Megaleporinus; species Megaleporinus macrocephalus. The sequence continues at coordinate 30,859,279 of CM038728.1, read as the reverse complement.
AGTAAACAAATCTAAAATCACACCATAGCGTCAATGTCTACACGTCCACAAGTGAGCAGACAGCGCTGGTGAAGATTATAGAGTCTGTTTATTGTGTTCAGGTCCTCAGCCTGTAGGGACAGGGCCTAAGGGGATCCCAGTGTTTGTGAACTGGGTTGGGTTGCCTCTCTGGGTCTCTGTCTGTGATGACATGCAGTCGTTCTGTGTTATTGATATAAGCACTCAGCAAATGTGGAGTCTAGTTCTCGTGTCGGTTTTAGATACCAGCCATAACATCTACACCTACAGTCCACTGTATCAGCTCCACTGACCATACAGGAGCTCCACTCACTGTCCACTGTATCAGCTCCACTGACCATACAGGAGCTCCACTCACTGTTCATCTGATTCTCTGTATACTTTATTACTCTGTTCTTTAATGATCAGGACCCCCACAGGACCACCACAGAGCAGATACTATTAGGAAGGTGGATCATACTCAGCACTGCAGTGACACTGACATGGTGTGTGTTGTGCTTGTGTCACCGCTGGACTGAGAATCGTCCACCAACCAAAACTATCCAGACAGCAGTGTCCTGTGGGCGGCGTCCTGTGTCCACTGATGAAGAACTAGAGGACACAAACTGTGCAGCAGCAGATGAGCTACTGTCTCTGACTTTACATCTACAAGGTGGACCAGCAAGTAGTAGGAGTGTCTAATAGAGTGGACAGTGAGTGGACACCGTGTTTAAACACTCCAGCAGCAGCACTGCTGTGTCTGATCCACTCACACCAGCACTACACACACTAATTCACCACCACCACCACCACTGAATGTTTCTAACCAACTTCATTTCCAGTCTACTGATTTAATTCTACAGACATTTCTTATAACATCAGTGGAAGTTCCTTTTAACTCCTTGATGGACAACCTGGCTAAAGGTGACCCGACTGAGATTTTATTCTCTGTATCTTAGTAATAATTTAATTTCATCATGAATTCCTCAGTGTTCTTGTTTTTGATCATCACAAATCCTAATTTCAGTTTTATTATTTTCTTTATTAATAAAAATCATGTTTGTATCAATGCCTTCTAACTAACACCCAACGTGGCTCAGAATTAAGTGTTCACTGTGGAATTTGATAGAAACTACTGATGTTTGTAAACATTTGCAGTCAGGAACATATTTACACACTGTTTTTGTCCATGAAGTAAATAAATAAGAATTAAAATAATGATTTAGGTCAAAAACAAGATTTTTAATGAACATTTGGAACATTAAATAATAAAATAAACTGATTTTAATAAATATACCAAAGAGACACTCAACAGTACTTACAGTAAGATAGGAAATGAATACGGGGACAGTTTAACCATGTTGAGTGTTAGAAGGAGTTTGTCTAGCTTGTGCATTAAAGGGTTAATTATCTGAGATCGTCAGCAGATCATTCACTGTGACCAGGACACCAAGTGACCTGCTGGGTGACCTCAATTAGAAGACAACAAGCATGAGAGAAATCCTGAGATCCACCAGGTACAGAGTCCACTGAGTAACTGCTGAAACTGAAACCTGGGTGGGGTGGGGTGGTGAGTGGGGTGGGGTGGTGAGTGGGGGGTCTTTCACAAAGCAGGATTTCGCAATTAGCCAGATAACTTAAACCTGAAAACCCCTCAGTTCCTCTGCTTTGGGTTTAAGTGCTCTAGCTAATTGAGAGATCCTAGTAGGTCATATTAATAGTATTTAATACTCATAAGCAAATACTGGCTCATATTCAGATACTACTAATATACTCATTAACCAAGTACTGACCAGAGGTTTATACTCAGATACTGCTAATAGAGTACTCATAAACCAAGTACTGACCAGAGGTTTATACTCAGATACTGTTAATAGAGTATACTCATAAACCAAGTACTGACCAGAGGTTTATACTCAGATACTGTTAATAGATTATACTCATAAACCAAGTACTGACCAGAGGTTTATACTCAGATAATGTTAATAGATTATACTCATTAACCAAGTACTGACCAGAGGTTTATACTCAGATACTGTTAATAGAGTATACTCATAAACCAAGTACTGACCAGAGGTTTATACTCAGATACTGCTAATAGAGTATACTCATAAACCAAGTACTGACCAGAGGTTTATACTCAGATACTGTTAATAGAGTATACTCATAAACCAAGTACTGACCAGAGGTTTATACTCAGATACTGTTAATAGATTATACTCATGAACCAAGTACTGACCAGAGGTTTATACTCAGATACTGTTAATAGATTATACTCATGAACCAAGTACTGACCAGAGGTTTATACTCACATACTGCTAATAGATTATACTCATAAACCAAGTACTGACCAGAGGTTTATACTCAGATACATACATACTGCTAATAGAGTATACTCATAAACCAAGTACTGACCAGAGGTTTATACTCAGATACTGCTAATAGAGTATACTCATAAACCAAGTACTGACCAGAGGTTTATACTCAGATACTGCTAATAGAGTATACTCATAAACCAAGTACTGACCAGAGGTTTATACTCAGATACTGCTAATAGAGTATACTCATAAACCAAGTACTGACCAGAGGTTTATACTCAGATACCCACATACATACTGTTATAGAGTATACTCATAAACCAAGTACTGACCAGAGGTTTATACTCAGATACATACATACTGCTAATAGAGTATACTCATAAACCAAGTACTGACCAGAGGTTTGTACTCAGATACTCACATACATACTGCTAATAGAGTATACTCATAAATCAAGTACTGACCAGAGGTTTATACTCAGATACTCACATACTGCTAATAGAGTATACTCATAAACCAAGTACTGACCAGAGGTTTATACTCAGATACTCACATACTGCTAATAGAGTATACTCATAAACCAAGTACTGACCAGAGGTTTATACTCAGATACTGCTAATAGAGTATACTCATAAATCAAGTACTGACCAGAGGTTTATACTCAGATACTCACATACTGCTAATAGAGTATACTCATAAACCAAGTACTGACCAGAGGTTTATACTCAGATACTCACATACTGCTAATAGATTATACTCATAAACCAAGTACTGACCAGAGGTTTATACTCAGATACTGTTAATAGAGTATACTCATAAACCAAGTACTGACCAGAGGTTTATACTCAGATACAGCTAATAGAGTACACTCATAAACCAAGTACTGACCAGAGGTTTATACTCAGATACTCACATACTGCTAATAGAGTATACTCATAAACCAAGTACTGACCAGAGGTTTATACTCAGATACTCACATACTGCTAATAGAGTATACTCATAAACCAAGTACTGACCAGAGGTTTATACTCAGATACATACATACTACTAATAGATTATACTCATAAACCAAGTACTGACCAGAGGTTTATACTCAGATACTGCTAATAGAGTATACTCATAAACCAAGTACTGACCAGAGGTTTATACTCAGATACATACATACTGCTAATAGAGTATACTCATAAACCAAGTACTGACCAGAGGTTTATACTCAGATACTGCTAATAGAGTATACTCATAAACCAAGTACTGACCAGAGGTTTATACTCAGATACTGCTAATAGAGTATACTCATAAACCAAGTACTGACTAGAGGTTTATACTCAGATACTGCTAATAGAGTATACTCATAAACCAAGTACTGACCAGAGGTTTATACTCAGATACCCACATACATACTGCTAATAGAGTATACTCATAAACCAAGTACTGACCAGAGGTTTATACTCAGATACATACATACTGCTAATAGAGTATACTCATAAACCAAGTACTGACCAGAGGTTTATACTCAGATACTCACATACTGCTAATAGAGTATACTCATAAACCAAGTACTGACCAGAGGTTTATACTCAGATACTGCTAATAGAGTATACTCATAAACCAAGTACTGACCAGAGGTTTATACTCAGATACTCACATACTGCTAATAGAGTATACTCATAAATCAAGTACTGACCAGAGGTTTATACTCAGATACTCACATACTGCTAATAGAGTATACTCATAAACCAAGTACTGACCAGAGGTTTATACCCAGGTACTCACATACTGCTACTATATTATACTCATAAATCAAGTACTGACCAGAGGTTTATACTCAGATACTCACATACTGCTAATAGATTATACTCATAAACCAAGTACTGACCAGAGGTTTATACTCAGATACTGTTAATAGAGTATACTCATAAACCAAGTACTGACCAGAGGTTTATACTCAGATACTGTTAATAGAGTATACTCATAAACCAAGTACTGACCAGAGGTTTATACTCAGATACATACATACTGCTAATAGAGTATACTCATAAACCAAGTACTGACCAGAGGTTTATACTCAGATACTGTTAATAGAGTATACTCATAAACCAAGTACTGACCAGAGGTTTATACTCAGATACTGCTAATAGAGTATACTCATAAACCAAGTACTGACCAGAGGTTTATACTCAGATACTGTTAATAGAGTATACTCATAAACCAAGTACTGACCAGAGGTTTATACTCAGATACTGTTAATAAAGTATACTCATAAACCAAGTACTGACCAGAGGTTTATACTCAGATACTCACATGCTGCTAATAGAGTATACTCATAAACCAAGTACTGACCAGAGGTTTATACTCAGATACCCACATACATACTCCTAATAGAGTATACTCATAAACCAAGTACTGACCAGAGGTTTATACTCAGATACATACATACTGCTAATAGAGTATACTCATAAACCAAGTACTGACCAGAGGTTTATACTCAGATACTGCTAATAGAGTATACTCATAAACCAAGTACTGACCAGAGGTTTATACTCAGATACTGCTAATAGAGTATACTCATAAACCAAGTACTGACCAGAGGTTTATACTCAGATACTGCTAATAGAGTATACTCATAAACCAAGTACTGACCAGAGGTTTATACTCAGATACTGTTAATAGAGTATACTCATAAACCAAGTACTGACCAGAGGTTTATACTCAGATACTGCTAATAGAGTATACTCATAAACCAAGTACTGACCAGAGGTTTATACTCAGATACTGCTAATAGAGTATACTCATAAACCAAGTACTGACCAGAGGTTTATACTCAGATACTACTAATAGATTATACTCATAAACCAAGTACTGACCAGAGGTCTATACTCAGATACTGCTAATAGAGTATACTCATAAACCAAGTACTGACCAGAGGTTTATACTCAGATACTGCTAATAGAGTATACTCATAAACCAAGTACTGACCAGAGGTTTATACTCAGATACTGCTAATAGAGTATACTCATAAACCAAGTACTGACCAGAGGTTTATACTCAGATACTGTTAATAGAGTATACTCATAAATCAAGTACTGACCAGAGGTTTATACTCAGATACTCACATACTGCTAATAGAGTATACTCATAAACCAAGTACTGACCAGAGGTTTATACCCAGGTACTCACATACTGCTACTATATTATATTCATAAATCAAGTACTAACCAGAGGTTTATACTCAGATACTCACATACTGCTAATAGATTATACTCATAAACCAATTACTGACCAGAGGTTTATACTCAGATACTGTTAATAGAGTATACTCATAAACCAAGTACTGACCAGAGGTTTATACTCAGATACTGTTAATAGAGTATACTCATAAACCAAGTACTGACCAGAGGTTTATACTCAGATACTCACATACTACTAATAGATTATACTCATAAACCAAGTACTGACCAGAGGTTTATACTCAGATACAGCTAATAGAGTATACTCATAAACCAAGTACTGACCAGAGGTTTATACTCAGATACTCACATACTACTAATAGATTATACTCATAAACCAAGTACTGACCAGAGGTTTATACTCAGATACTGCTAATAGAGTATACTCATAAACCAAGTACTGACCAGAGGTTTATACTCAGATACTGCTAATAGAGTATACTCATAAACCAAGTACTGACCAGAGGTTTATACTCAGATACTGTTAATAGAGTATACTCATAAACCAAGTACTGACCAGAGGTTTATACTCAGATACTGTTAATAGAGTATACTCATAAACCAAGTACTGACCAGAGGTTTATACTCAGATACTGTTAATAGAGTATACTCATAAACCAAGTACTGACCAGAGGTTTATACTCAGATACTGTTAATAGAGTATACTCATAAACCAAGTACTGACCAGAGGTTTATACTCAGATACTGTTAATAGAGTATACTCATAAACCAAGTACTGACTGAGGTCTATACTCAGATATACTATACTATGCTGGTTAGTAGTTTGGAAGTTCTGTTTACTGCTAATACTTTTCCTCTCTAAGTACTCAGACCGCAGGCAGAGCTGTCTAACTGAGAGACCCTGTTTTGGGGTATCCCCCCCTCCCCCTCCCTCTCCAGGTGTCTGTTTACTCTGTAGGTGTTCACTATAAATCAGAACCAGCCCCGCGCGCTCACTGACCTCGGTCACGAAGTTGCTCTGCAGCCCGGCCGGTTTGGCGTACTGCCATCCTCTGGTACACGACACCACGTCTCTGTGCAGCTTGTCGGTGACGTTGGTGAGGTTGAGCGGGTACCTGTAGAGCTCGCAGTGGCTCAGGCCGGAGCCGTTCACCCAGGGGATGGTGAGGTTCAGGTACGCCTGTCCGGAGAGGTTGCGCAGGAGGAAGGACGCGGGGAGCAGCGCGGGGTCCGGTTTGCAGTGGTACGACTCCGGAACCAGCGTGAAGAAAACGTCGCAGAAGAGGTTCAGCGACACGGCGAAGTTGGGGAACCAGCTGAACAGCGTCACCACCCGGTTATACCGGCCGAAGCCGCCGATCTGGGGATAAACCTTAGCTTCAAACTCCATACTCAGTCACACAGCGCGTCTCACCTCCTACTCACGAGCGCTGCGCTGTACTACAGCGCTAAAGCCCCGCCCCCTGCGCCACCATTGGCTAGAAGTTTAGTCCACGAGTATGAGGACGCTACAGGCCCCGCCCTCCTGCGCTTCGTGGGCTAGAATGGTTTAGATAGATAGATATAGTCAGTAGTTTATACTCAGATATGTTTTCAGTAGTTTATACTTAGATATTGCTGGTATTTTATACTGAGATACTTAGATATTGCTGGTATTTTATACTCAGATACTTAGATATTGCTGGTATTTTATACTCAGATACTTAGATATTGCTGGTATTTTATACTGAGATACTTAGATATTGCTGGTATTTTATACTGAGAGACTTAGATATTGCTGGTATTTTATACTCAGATACTTAGATATTGCTGGTATTTTATACTCAGATACTTAGATATTGCTGGTATTTTATACTCAGATACTTAGATATTGCTGGTATTTTATACACAGATACTTAGATATTGCTGGTATTTTATACTCAGATACTTAGATATTGCTGGTATTTTATAATCAGATACTTAGATATTGCTGGTATTTAATACAGATACTTAGATATTGCTGGTATTTTATACTCAGATACTTAGATATTGCTGGTATTTTATACTCAGATACTTAGATATTGCTGGTATTTTATAATCAGATACTTCGATATTGCTGGTATTTAATACAGATACTTAGATATTGCTGGTATTTTATACTCAGATACTTAGATATTGCTGGTATTTTATACTCAGATACTTAGATATTGCTGGTATTTTATAATCAGATACTTCGATATTGCTGGTATTTAATACAGATACTTAGATATTGCTGGTATTTTATACTCAGATACTTAGATATTGCTGGTATTTTATACTGAGATACTTAGATATTGCTGGTATTTTATACTGAGATACTTAGATATTGCTGGTATTTTATACTCAGATACTTAGATACTGCTGGTATTTTATACTGAGATACTTAGATATTGCTGGTATTTTATACTGAGATACTTAGATATTGCTGGTATTTTATACTGAGAAACTTAGATATTGCTGGTATTTTATACTGAGATACTTAGATATTGCTGGTATTTTATACTGAGATACTTAGATATTGCTGGTATTTTATACTGAGATACTTAGATATTGCTGGTATTTTATACTCAGATACTTAGATACTGCTGGTATTTTATACTCAGATACTTAGATACTGCTGGTATTTTATACTGAGATACTTAGATATTGCTGGTATTTTATACTCAGATACTTAGATACTGCTGGTATTTTATACTGAGATACTTAGATATTGCTGGTATTTTATACTGAGATACTTAGATATTGCTGGTATTTTATACTGAGAAACTTAGATATTGCTGGTATTTTATACTGAGATACTTAGATATTGCTGGTATTTTATACTGAGATACTTAGATATTGCTGGTATTTTATACTGAGATACTTAGATATTGCTGGTATTTAATACAGATACTTAGATATTGCTGGTATTTTATACTGAGATACTTAGATATTGCTGGTATTTAATACAGATACTTAGATATTGCTGGTATTTTATACTGAGATACTTAGATATTGCTGGTATTTTATACTGAGATACTTAGATATTGCTGGTATTTTATACTGAGAGACTTAGATATTGCTGGTATTTTATACTCAGATACTTAGATATTGCTGGTATTTTATACTCAGATACTTAGATATTGCTGGTATTTTATACTCAGATACTTAGATATTGCTGGTATTTTATACTGAGATACTTAGATATTGGTGGTATTTTATACACAGATACTTAGATATTGCTGGTATTTTATACTGAGATACTTAGATATTGCTGGTATTGTATACTCAGATACTTAGATATTGCTGGTATTTTATACACAGATACTTAGATATTGCTGGTATTTTATACTGAGATACTTAGATATTGCTGGTATTTTATACTGAGAAACTTAGATATTGCTGGTATTTTATACTCAGATACTTAGATATTGCTGGTATTTTATACTGAGATACTTAGATATTGCTGGTATTTTATACTCAGATACTTAGATATTGCTGGTATTTTATACTGAGAAACTTAGATATTGCTGGTATTTTATACTGAGATACTTAGATATTGCTGGTATTTTATACTGAGAAACTTAGATATTGCTGGTATTTTATACTGAGATACTTAGATATTGCTGGTATTTTATACTGAGATACTTAGATATTGCTGGTATTTTATACTCAGATACTTAGATATTGCTGGTATTTTATACACAGATACTTAGATATTGCTGGTATTTTATACTGAGATACTTAGATATTGCTGGTATTTTATACTGAGAAACTTAGATATTGCTGGTATTTTATACTCAGATACTTAGATATTGCTGGTATTTTATACTCAGATACTTAGATAGACCCATTGGATGGTAGTTTACTGGCATTTAACACTCATAACCAAGTAATAGTTAACCAAGATTATCAGACAATGCTAGACGTTTACATTCAGATACTGCTAATAGTGCTTCTCTTCATAAATCCTGTTCTGACTAGACGTTAATACTCAGACGCTCTGATGTTGTTAGTAAGTCATATGGAGATGCTGGTCTATAGTTTATATGTGGAAGATGTGGGTTTGCTCTGTTGCTAATACTGTTCTTGTACGGCAGTGTTCAGACTGCTGGCAAATCAGATTTGTTTCTCAGATCAGATCTTTTGGGAGGACTGTGTGTCCAGGTTGGTTTCTCATATCAGATTGGATTTGTTGGAGTTTC